>JAHFWJ010000626.1:0-262889 GCA_028555115.1 Himalopsyche japonica
GAAACATATGGACTCCTGGTGAAGTATCTCAACAGTGCTTGTTTTACAATAACTGGTTGTAATTCATTATGCCCTAGCTATTTTTCAATATAAGGTAAAAGTGGAGTTGGAAAATCATAGTCAGTTCATTCTACGCTTCGATTTTTTAAGACCGGTTCGTAATTCTAATATATATAGGTATCTGGTCGAGATTAGAACCCGCGACCTAACAATCCAATAGAAAGTACCGTAATGATTGTTGACCACTCATCTTCTGAGAAATTTTATTTTTTAAATTATAAAAAAAAAAATGTTTTTCGACCTCGATTAAGTTGTTCATTTCGGTTAGCGTTTCGTGCTTAAATTCATCAACTCGATCTGGTCATCGGCGTAAATCGAAAAACATTTTTTCGTACCCCGAAATTTCACTTTATAAAGATAAGCATAATTGTGGCGACCTAAAAAAATAAAATGAAAATATGGAAATGTTCGTTTTGCGACCAACAACAACGGATAAACGATTCTATTCCTTTGAGTTGAGCGTGAACCAACAGACCTGAAACATATTTATACTATTTAACATTCGATTTAAAGTCAATTCCCCGTTTGAAAATGGTTTGCAGAGCTTTTTCCGGGCAGCGGAATGAAGTTAGTACAAGGTTTTCATGAATTTTATAACAGGAATGTGTAAAAACGACCGGATTTTTAGTCAGGGTTACTCGAAAGTCAAACTCCTATTCTCTTTAGTGGATATTGCTAGCAACAATGTAATCCCGTTTTCTTGTTGCGAATTCTTAACATGCTTTTTCATGCGGTATTATAATTTACTTTGTAGTACTAATTTTATTTAACGTTTTCTGATTATATTATAAGATAATAATTGTTTGCGATTTTTTTTTTTACCCCTACCTGTGTCTATCTAGATTTGAAAATGCCATAAATGTTGTTGCTACGATAATGCAAATAAGTTACCCCGTGGCGTAACAAACACCATTTTTTTATTGAATAATTTGAGAGTAGTTTTAATGGGAGAAAAAAATATGCCTTGAGAAATGAGTTAATCAATAATGGTATTTCATAATTTTTTTAAATTCAATATGAATATATTATATGTCAAACTTGGAAAAATATTTAGTAGTAATTTGACTATCAAATATTTTTTAAAATTCATAAACGTATAAAAATGCAAATAATTCTATATTACATTAATTCAATAAGTAAATAAATTTGAATTGTTGAAAAATTGTGCGATTCTACATGTTTTGTCACCCGGGTTTCCGGGATTGTAGGAATTCGTTAGCTAAATCAAAAGTAATAAAATACTATTCATTTTTTAGATAAATCCATCATTTATAAATTGCAGTGCAATTAATGCCAAGATTTTTACGTGGGTAAAACCACGCGTACTTTAAACATTAGAATGTCAGAACACGTAGCCGCTTTTATATTAAATAAATATACCTCGACATTTGTCACCGGTTTCACTCGTCGCACGCATTACCAAACGTTAGAAATTTGTCTTTTAATTATTTAATACGAATTGTTTTATCAACATTATAACGTCGAAACTTAAATCTTAAAAGAATTGTCCTCGCTTTCATTAAATACAAACCTAAAATAGAAGGTAACATCCGATTCTATTTCGTATCATTTTTCTTTTACTTCTTGCATTGTATTTTTAAATCGCAATTGATTTTAATTCTACAGCGTACAATGTATACTGAGACTCAAATTAACTTCAAGACAGATAAGAAGTTCAAGGATTTTGAATAAAGGTAGCTGCCGGTGGGGAAACTGATACGCTGTTACTGCGCCATACGTTCCAAGTCACGTTACGTAGTGGAAACAAGCAAGTCGACATAATTCTCTTGAGGCGAGTTTAGTCAGACGCAGGCATCCACTAAGATTGTTCCTCGGCCTGCATATTAATCTCTCCCGAGAGAAACGTAGCACCGTATTTATATCTAACAATTATAATACAAGCAAACGGATACTGTGGCCTAGAGTATACGCACACAATTTGACATGTAAAAAAATTTGTATTAACATTTCGATGCTAAAATTGAATTGTCAAAACTAGAATTCTACAAATTTTGTCTATTATGACACGAATTTAACTTTCCGGCATTACAGACATAAAAACATTCCACTCCACGGATGCAATAGATCCGAAAGTCAGTAAACAGTTTACATCGCTTAAATACAAGATGAATTACAAAAAATATTCACGTATAAGTCTAAGGCTAGGGGTTAAATATATAAAATGAAATAATTTTGACAGTCATATAAACAATACAGCCTTATGTTTTTGTTATTGAGGTTTTCATAATCAATTCTATTAAAATTTAGTAATGCAATACACA
Source organism: Himalopsyche japonica (assembly GCA_028555115.1). Lineage (NCBI taxonomy): Eukaryota > Metazoa > Arthropoda > Insecta > Trichoptera > Rhyacophilidae > Himalopsyche > Himalopsyche japonica. The sequence goes on from JAHFWJ010000626.1 coordinate 2,343, forward strand.
ATGATAACTACTCTTTTTAAATGGATAGGTTTTGGTAGGATTAAATCATAGATGACTTCTTCTGGGAATGAAATTTTTCTAATTGTTGATTAATTAAATTAAACAAATGTAATGAAAATTATTCCAAAGGAGGTTAAACTGCTTAATAAAAAAAAGTATATATAGTGGCTCTCGGTTATATTGCATTGGAATTGTACACAGGTACGAAATTTCAAATGTTATATTTAAAATTATAATATATCTAGTTCCCTCAGTCGACATCGTTAACTTTAAACTCCTTTTTAAAACTAGTCAACTACACCACTAAACACTGAAACACATTTTGACTGAAATCATTCCAAAGAATATAACTTATTTTTCGTTTTTTTAAACACCCCACGCCCGCTCGGTCGTTTAAATTTGTATATCATATAATTCGAAACATGCAACTATTTCAATCCGGCTGTTTGATTCTCAGTTTCGATCTTTTACGTAACACTCGTTGCTACGTTTTCAGTCATATATTTCCATTCCTACCAAGTGTAGGATGAACATTCGATACCAATTATTATAACCTCGAATAACAATGCCCATCTAGCAGAAAAAGCTGATCGTAAATGAATCTGGATGGCTTTGAGAAGGGATGATGGTTTGGATGAGTATTTTCTCGATTGGCTTTTTGCTGAAAACCCCTGGGGCAGTCAAAATAAAAGGCTGCTCTACGTCATTCGCGCGCCGAACGCTTTATTCACATTTTCTTTGTTCAATTACTTCTCTCTTTTGTCAGAGCTTATCGATTGCCTGTATTTATTTATTAACACACCGCCGTCATTAGAGGTTTATTCTATTAACGATTCAATTCATCGGAATTTATTTATGCTTACAGATATTTTTATATAATTTCACTTACCGACTTTGTATTATATTTTTTGACGTATGCTAAAGTGTACAATGCTCAACCGTTAGAATCGAATCGAAACTTAATTTTAACACATGATTTTGTACGACAGCTAACTGTTTTTCAGTCGATTAATGTTTATTTAACGAAGAGATTGGGAATAAAAGAATCCACTTAGATAGGTCCGTTTTTAGGGTCGAATGGATGGAATCGAATCTCATTTGTACATGCTATCGGGCAACCTAATCCAAAGATCGTCAGTTCTGTTGCATCCGTGTGATAGAATGCCTGAAGATGCCGAAATGCGAAACCCGGGTCGTAATTCAAATTTGATATTGAAATTCCATAAAGCATCTTCAGTCGATATCATAAAAAATCCAAATATTCAATCAATAATTCCAAAGATGTTTACCACTCAAAAAAGGACCCGATGTGTATTATTTTTACGCACATTCTATTTGTGTGGACTACAGTCAAAAAAATATTTTCAACCCCTTTTGAACCACCCACAGTGAGAGAAGGATGAAAACCAAGCGGGTGTGTTGTTTATCGGCCGATATCACAGCCCGCGGTCCTCCCTCTAATTAAGGCCACTGTTTTATTGATCGCACGTTGCACCGCTCGCTAGTATAATAACTACTGAGTGTCTATAACAACCGTGCCGTGATCCACGTCGCGATGCTGCTTCAACTAGGTACCACTCACTGTATTCGGAAAACGACATCCGCTGGCCTGGCCGGCAACGGGTTAATTAAACGTATACAGTTATTTTTACCATTTCTTCGAATTAAAAATATTTATACATTTCTTTTCATTCACGCATTTATTTCTTTAAAATTTTGAAAATAGTGGGTCATATTTTGCGTCATTCCATTTGATACATTGTTTTTTATGGGGCTTTCAACGGTAACGTGTATCCATTTTAAAAGTCAATGCGTACGCGCTTATTTTTATCATATTGATAACGTTAGTAATATCCGTGTAAATTATTCTGTCATTTTTATATTTGAAATTTTCATTTCTGTAAAACTTTGTGAGTAAAACACATTCATCAGTCTGTCTATCTATCTCTTCTGCGTCAAAACTACTTCATATTTATTTTATTATTTAGATATGAAGAAATGTGTTTCAATCAAAAATTCTCAAAGCATTGCACGATTAATTTTAGTCAAACGACGTAATTCGAAACCTGAATAAAATTAGCTTATTGTGTGCAGTGTTCATGTTACTGACTATACAATACTAAGAATGTAAGAAAGACCCGTTTTGCGGCGGATCGAGATCCTCAATCATCATGTTAAATAAAATATGCTGAGGAACATTCATCATCTCAGTTACACTTCCATCATTTAATGTTGCCGTATATTTTATAAAATGAAAAATTGATTTGAAATAATGTGATCTTATTTAAGAAAAAAATGCGTTTACGACGTAACTGGCCACCTAATATTTTTTTCCTTCGGCAATACGTGTATCTGTTCACGCGAAAGCTGAGTAAAAGTTCACTCATCGAATTTGGTAAGCCGTATTGCTTTTAAATTTTGCGACCTGGTTTACTTACTGACCTCTCGCGGGAAATATCGGAAAGCGCCGTAGCTGCCCAGCGTGTCCAACACGGCCAGCCAATCCCATCGGCCACTCTCGCGCAGTTTGCCCGTCATAAATGACAGCAGCACCCCGCCTGGCATGTGACGTGCTTTATTAAGTCTCTCCTGGGAATACGCAAAGGCGACGGAAAAAATCCCTGTCATTGCTTGCTTCTCGTTCAATTTCCCTCTCGTGCTTTCCGCTGATTAACGAACTCTCATCAAATATTCGTGCCCGATCCAATATGGACGCACCGAATTTAAAACCCTTTTTACAGCTGCGAATGGAAATGACCAAGAGCTCTTGAATTTTAAACGACTAAACAAATATAGCTCTAACCTTTTTTATTTATAAACTTACCCTAAAATGACGTGCATCACAGCGTCACTGAGTCGACAACAATTCGTCAACCGCTGCCACCCAGAACCTCATCGAATTTTGAATATCTTTAACACGTCTTATGGATTGTTGCTGGTCTCCTTTTGATGTCTAAAAATGATCAATGAAAAATTTCAAAAATTATATTATATTATATCAACCATTAGAATCAATTCTATTATCATTATTTAATTCTGTTTCAATAAAGTCTTATTACTATTGATCGAATTGGCATTTACTTGGTAGAACTCCATTATAACAGGGTGAAAAAAATAATGTATATTGGTTCTACAATTTTTTTTATAAGATTTAGGTGATAGAACTATCTGGTTCTGTGGTACAGTTCTGATGATGACGTGAGCCGAAATAGCTGTCAACTATATCTTATAATAGAACTAAAATACATTGCTATTTTTTCACCGTGTCTTATTACTATTTCCACAATTTTATATTATCAAAATCAGAACTGGTTTCGCTCATCTCGAGCATATTATTAACTAATCAGTGAACGATCTGTAATTTAATTTAATTTTGCAGTAATTATCGGATTTGGAATCAAACCAGATTTCCAGAAATCCACACTTTGACAATAAATGTAAATACACTATTTTTTCGAAAACGTTACAAATTAAAATATTTTCTTATAAATAATATGTATATAAAGAAACACATTTCGTTTATTTAAAGAAATAATCGTTTACGTGAAAGGATTTATAATCAGCTACAGTTTATTTTTAGTCGATGTTTTATGTCATCGCATGACATTGTCGTAAGTAAACAATATAAAATGAAGATTTAAGTACAGACAGTTTCGTCGTAAATCGTTACTTTATGGGAACAGTCGAGAGGCAACTTACTTAACTGTAGTGCGTAGGTCAAAATGGATCTCCCTCGAGATTCAACCAAGAGTTGAGAACTTTACAAGTCATTCTGTGGGAGGTAGTGATGGCGAAGAACCTTAAGGGGCAGACCTGCCACCAAAAAAAAAAGCCATTTCAAATTAGCAGCGATATTTTCTAATCTTATTTTATTTTCTGTGAGTTGAATTAAGAGATATCATCATTTGAATTTTTGTAACTGTACATTTCCACTCGTTTCAACTTTTGGCAACTTTAGACATTCGCCATCAGAAGAGTGTAATACAACTGAAAGACAAACATATCTGCATAAATATTTTTTCATTTCTTAACTACTTCCGTAGTTTTATCATACATTACCGTATCTTCAACTAAGTATCGTCTTTGATAGAAGTCGCGACTTGATTTAGTATTTACTGTTAAACAAACATATGTTCCATTAAAATAATGTAACTTTCATACAAACTTTTTCAGTAACTAAATATTATTTGAAGTGATAAATACAAACAGAATTCACATGTGTTAATATTTACTTTTAAATCTTAATTATTATATGGTAAAAATAACAAAGAGTTTACCTCTAATTTTTCTATATATATAATAGTTGTTGACAGCTATTTCGGCTTCAGTCGTAATCATGACTACAAATTTGTTTGGATTTACAGTGAAACCTCGATTTTACCTTTTCCAAGGGACCCTGAAAAAATAACGGTAAATGCGGGAAAGGTTTAAATAATAATAAAAGAGTAAAATCGTAAAAAATATTTATTTATTGGTTACTTGTTTGTACATACTGTATATAAAATTTATTTTTTAAAAAAGTTCTTTATAACACGGTGAAAAAATAGCAATGTATTTTAGTTCTACAAAATTATTTTTAACAAATATAGTTGATAGCTATTTCGGCTCACGCCATCGTCAGAACTATTCTGATATATATCTAGATATATATATATATATAGATATATATATATATAGCTAGATAGTTCTGACGATGGCGTGAGCCGAAATAGCTATCAATTATATTTGTTAAAAATAATTTTGTAGAACTAAAATACATTGCTATTTTTTCACCGTGTTATAATGGAGTTCTACCAAGTGAATGCCAATTCAATCAATAAAGTTATTTATGTTCGTTTGCTTCTTTGTTATTTGGCACTTTAATCGGAACAAAGATTTTTTACTAAACTTGTGACTAAAAGTTTGTATGTACAGGAATCATTATTACCATGAATTTTAAACAACTCTACATTTGCATCATAAACAATTATACGCGTGTGGTGGATTTCAACTCAAAAAATCAAACAAAACTTGCTTACCGAGATACGGAGAAATATGCAATAAAAACGGTCAATCGGGATAATATTTGTGACGTGACCAAAATATTTAGACGGTTTATCGAGGAAATCGGGGAATCGGGAAACGGTCAATGCGGAATTATTTAACATTGTTCTTATGGGAGTTTGACGGGACTATAAAAAATAAGCGTTCCATCCGGAAAAACGTATTATGCGAGAACGGTTGATCGAGGTTCCACTGTATATACTGCTTGTATATCAGTGGTTCTCATATGTTGTTGGTAGCCACAACTTGGGTCGGTAGAGAAAACTGCTGAAACAATTTCCATTTTCATTTCTTTTAAATAAATAACTTCCCATATATTTATATAATGTCTTTTAATGGATATAAACATTATACATAACATTTTTATCATTTTAGTGCGGCCTCGACACATCTCCAAAATACTGCTGATATTTATAATGCGGGCGCAGTGAAATTTTACGTGAGAAATCACTATTAGATATTGACAATATATCGCATTGCTCTTTGTAGCGACATTAATTTTGTATACAATTTAAAATTTTAAGATCTGATTGTGTTCAAAGTTGTAGTGAAAAAAAAAAACCAAGAATAGGAAAGTCAATTATTAATTGTTATGGTTTGAGTAGAGGTTAGAAAATGAGTTCTTGTTCGCTTGGTAAACAGTATTTAAAGTTAAAGTTAAAATTTATAGAGGCAACACAATTTATAACTAACAAATCTTTTCAGTGTTTCTTTGTAATAATTACAACGAATTAATGATTAATGAAACGATAAATGAAGAGTAAAATTTACGTTCAATTGTCGTAGGAGTTTTTTTATTATTATGTATTGAAATAGTCATAGGTTACTACAAATATATAATTTAATGTCTGTAGGCACATGTTTACCATAACTGCAATCTGTTTATCTTTATGAAGAACCTTGCCTCGGAACCCTTTCTATTGAATATTATAGCGTCAGTTCAGGACACGAGATACTTCACTTATTCATTCCCTTAATAAGTTATAAACACTCTTTAGCGAGATGGAAATACATTCACAGCGAGCTAGTACACAACATAGTTTCTACGTAACTCTTCACTCAAGTGCCCGAACGTGCTTTTTCTCGTTAACCGATTATTTTTCAAAACGTTTAACAAGATAAAAAAAAGATTTTTATTTCCATCAATTAATTTGAGTCCAAGCAAGGGCTTGAGACAGGCGTCTTAAAACCGTTTTATTTATCACAATATCCCACGGTTTAATGAACGTCATTCTATATTTTTCATCGAAATAAATTTGAAACCTTAACAAAATTTCTTAGGAAACTAAAATCAATTACTTTTAATTTGTTTACTGTTACTTATCGGTAGAAAGGTATTGTATTTTAATAATAACATAAATTTTTTAACAATTTTATTTCATCCAAATCATGAACAGTTTCGCTCATCGCGTTTTATTTATTGCTTCTCAAAAATAATAATTTCAATATAATTGAACTTGAAGATTTTATGCAAACTTTTATAATAGTTTTTCATAATTTTTTATAACGACATCTTATTTCACAGTATTATTTTTCTTATCGAAACATATTAATATTTATTTTGTAAATAGCAAATCAATGAGAATTGATATCTTACAGAGTTAAATTGAAAGATTCAAAAAAAATGTACGTTATGAGTTTTCAACTTCAAGACACATGTCGAAAAATAACAATGTATTTTAATTTTACAAAATGTATAAAATAACTATCAACTTTATATCTTATAAAATTTAGAACTTACATGTACATATTACTATTTTTTCACCGTGTTATAATAGAGTTCTTCTACCAAGTAAACGCCAATTCAATAAAATAATTGTTGATGTCCTTTTCCAAATGACGCACTCGCTCTTATTTGCACCCAGTTCTATGAAAAATATTCTTTTAAATCTATGTGTTGAAATTTCGACTCCACATTTCCCGCTGGAAGCATAGAACAGCTTACATAGTAAGTTTTATCTGTATTTGATATAGAGATAGAATACATATTGTTTTCTAACGCTACAAAAAGAACTTCGGCTGAACATCTATAGTGACTTGCCGCTAGCAATGAAAGATTCTATCAGATGCCAAGATGATGTACATTATAATAAGGTACCTAAATATATTTAAATTTCGCGGAAAATACTCGACTTAAATTATACATTATTTTCATGGGGAAAATATTTTTTGAAGTATCGTACAATAAAGTGAAAGTACCTATATATTATTCTTTGAATCTTATAACTGATGTTACATTTTCGCAGAAATTTTGTTTTTACATTCAAATTTTTTCAAGTTTCAGTGTTTTTTATTATATAATAATAATTCTTAAGTATTTTTATATTTCTTTTATATATAATGCAATGTCAAACAAATCGATAGATATTCTGCTTGCTTACTTTGCTACATTTGTAATTACTAATTACAATCATCCCCGATTTACACGATAGATGAAAATAGGAATGAACACAGTTTTGTTTATATATACGTTAAATGGGTTTCATGTTGATAAAAAAATACTATTTTTTGTGAAAATTTGTTATTGTCAATTTATTTTAATTTTACACTCATCCCCCGAAATACACGGCCGGTATGTTTTTCAAAGACCCATCTTAGTAGAAATAGCGTAAAAAAACTTTGTCAATGAAGACATTGATTTCATTTTGAATTTGAAGAGGCGTACCGAATAATCCGCGTATTAACAATTCGTTAATGATACAATTAATAATTTTGAATGTATTTTTCTTCGCCGCCTTAAATCGCCGGCGAAAAAATTCAAACTACAAAAAATTCATTCAAAATTTCAAATTACAAATATAAGTTTGGTTGATAATGCTCGCGATGAGCGAAACCGGTCCTGATCAAAAAAAATATATATTGTTGAAATAAGTACTAAAACATGTGTTTTTATTATTTAAAATATAAGTTTCTTGTGTAGTTTTGAAATATCCTAATTATTTCAGAAAAAAATTAGTACTGTAAGTTTATCGACGATTTCACTTACCATTCGCGACAACATCACATCTTCATACTTAACCCGCCCATTGATGCATTTACGTTCGTTAATTATTTCTTTTATGTTTATCGAGTAACGTTGAGCTTGGTGGTGCAGCACTCGTATCTTGAAATAAGTTCCCGCACGCCTTAAAATAACAGAGTTCTCCATTATGTATCTCTTTAAGAGTCGTGGTGATATGCGTATTCATTTTACGATCATGAAGAGGGTCGTGTGGCACTAGAATAATATAGTGTTAAATCCATGTTCTTAAAATCACCGAAGCTTTTTCAATTATGTTTGTAGTGTTAAATTGTTAAATCTTGACGAAAAAATCATTCAATACTACATTAAACATAATCATATATAATATTTATGTATATGCTATTTTAGTAAGTATTATATAATATGTATGTAGTAAGTATGATAACTTTATTTAACATATTTTTTTTAACTGTTAATGATTTTCAATTTGATTTAATTTTTTATTACATTTAAGTACTACGCGGCCCTTAGTATTTTATTTGTTAATCATTTTACTTCGTTTTGATATATATTGTTTGATCTGTAAATCATCTTTTCAGCCCTTAAACTTTTAGTTTTATTAAATCAATAATCTCGAAAGTTATTTGAGTTGTTTGCTTAGATCCTTACCTTAGGGTTTATGTTTTTCCTTCGTAATTAACTCTTCTGGTATGTAACCGATGCTAACTGTTTATTGTGTCAGTTCTCTTTCATCCGTGTTATATAATGGCTGAAGATGCCGAAAAGAGAAAACCGGATCAAAACCGGATCAAAACATGTCGAATCGTTCAAAGTTTAACAATACAATCTTTAGTTTTAAATGTCTGATAATTATATATAAAATTATGAACCATCAGACTTGTTTTTATATGTATTGTATCAGTTGATAATGTTCGCGGTGAGCGAAACCGATCCTGATCGTAAGAAAATAGGATGAGAAGAATAGTAATAAATATTGTGCCTTACCACAACAGGACGTGACAATTAACATTTAAATAGAGTACACAATTACATAAACTTACCAAGCTCGACATGCGTGATATGATATTGTAAGTTTTTTCGATTCACATTTTTATATCATTGAAATATATACAGTTTATTCTGCTGCCTTTTGATCGGCTTATGTACATTTTTATTTTATGTGTTTATAATTGTATCGATTTGATTTTATAAAATTTCCTTATTATAGGGCGCAAATAGCCGCCCTCTACTCACAATTTCACGTCACCTTAATTGGTGTGGCCTGTTCCAATTTTGCCGTCAAGGAGGGATATATGTTTTGGATTGAGCTCATGTCAGTTCTTGTTATGTTACGAACTTCTGACCGGTCAGTGCGAAATTAACATGCCTTAACTTGTTATCAAAATGACACCGTAACACGCCATCGTAATATTTCATTTCCACTTAATATTTTATTTAATTATATATTTTTGCAATCGCATGGGTTTGCTGGTGTCATTAAAAATAAGTAAATAATGACCATTTTGGCTATTTTGTACACCATGCAAAAAAAAACATGGAAGTATGTTTGTGAAGAATTTATGATTCTTAACGATCCGATATATGTTTTAAATTTCATCATAAATTAACCAGTGTTATAATGTATACCTTTAAAAGAAATAAATCTTTTGATTTCTATCATTCCTTGAGTCGAATATCACAATAGTGTAATCGGTGTGTGTTTCATGTGATATTTTGTTAAATAGACACTTGATTTTTTATACTAGTAAGAGACTAGGCGTTTTAACTAGCGGTGGTGTATGACAGTACCCGCTCTCTGACTGTCATTAGTATTCGTGGTTAATAAATAACTTTCGTAGCTATAAAACGTATTTACCTCAAAGTTCATGAGCTTTATCATAAAATCCAAGAGCTGCTCTATCATAAACTTTACATAATATACATATTTGTGCAGGGCCGAATTCTAACTACATCATATTAAAAAAATTGTGCTAGATAAAAATTATATTTCATAGTGTCATTCGACCGATCGGTTTTTTTTTATTGTTCGATTTTTTTTCACTATAATTAACCATATCCTGTTGATTCTCAAAGGAGTGAATGCTTGCAACAACCAGATAAATAATAATGTTTGTTTATATATATTTATAGGTACTATACTGTTTTGAGTTTTAGATTTATAAATATGTTAGTGAATCCTACTCTTTTTTCGTTAACAAAAAAATTATCTAAAAAAATTCTAGCTATAACTATCACGCTTTTAAAATTTTAAGGTTTCAACATTTAGTATGTATCTTCCTCAGAGTTAGATTTCAGTTCGGAATAATATATTTTAGATAACTTCAGTAACATTTAGAGAAAGTCGTATTTTTCCAACTATGTGTGAGCGTCATCTACGATAAATTTGTAACAAACTATAGAATAGTATTTCAAGGATTCAACATATTTAAAATTATATCACACGTTTTTTATCTAACCTTGAATCGCGGTTATTTGTTTCTAAGTACTAGATCTCCCCAACAAATATTTTTTATTCGGGCAATGGATTTTTTTATGACAAAAATAACCTGTTAAATACCAATAGTTCTTGATTAGATTCAAAGTAATCGAATTGGGTGAGTACTTTTTTTATAAAAGATTCCATGCAATTTGAAAATCAAATTTAGTTTATGAATAATCAACAGCATAGGAAATGTCATTCTCAAAATGTGGCATCTTTGGCAGTTTTGTAAGAGTTTTTTAATAGAAAAAATTAGACGTTTTGTCATGTGGTTGTATCATAGAAATCCAGAAATTTTCACGAATGTAGAAAGAAGATAATTTGAGTTTAAGTTTCAAACATTTCCTATTCTTAAAATAGCAATACATAAAATACATACATACAAACAAACATTATTTTATATATATAAAGATTTTTAGATTCCGAAATCGCCTTCAAAACAATCTGACGATAAAATGTTAACTACCTACTTTAATTAAGGCTCACACGTTATATTTCATAAATTCGGTCCTGCACTTGAATCTGTTAGAAAGACGAGATTTGTTTTCGAAGACTTTGTATAATAATATCTTATGTTGATACTTATCCAGACTGTTTACAAATATGTGAATTAAGCCATCTTGAAATATAATTTATAATGCTGCTTTGTATTGAATTTGAGAAACGCGGCGCCAAGATAATGTTGCGTTGATAGTGTGACATAAGCCTCAGTTATTACTTTCTCTCGAGCTTTCAAGATATTATATTCAAATGATATGTTGAATTTAAATCGTTCAAAGTTTGTACACTTATACATGTTTTTTTTTTTAAATTCACCACCCGGGTTTCGTCTTCTGGCGTCTTCAGGCTTCATCATAATAATTTAACTAATAATATTTTTTTGAATTGACACAACTTTGTACAATTCCACATGTTTTGTCACTGACGACCCGGGTTTCGCCTTTCGGCATCTCAGGCATTCTATCACACGGATGCAACAGAACCGACTGAGCTAGATGCCGAAAGGCGAAACCCGGGTCGTTAGTGACAAAACATGTGGAATGGTATAAAGTTGCAACTCAACTTTCATATTAAAATTCCATCAAGCACCTTCAGTCTATATCATAAAATATATTAATAATATTTTTTGTAAAATAATCCTATAACCAGTAGAATCTACCTGTGACTTTGTAATGCGACGTGTTCACAAGAATCGACTACCATTAAAATATTAATAAAATGATTGGGATTGTTTTGGTATTATACAATATCAAATGACATATTATGATTTTTAATTAATCGAACTTATGTCGTGTAAAGGATATAATGAGTTCAAATTAGGGAAGTTTACTTGTTCATTCAAAATTGGTTGAGAGCTAAGTTGTGCTCCGTTTTATTATATGTATATTCAACATGGCAGTGTTAGTAATTCTTGTTTTTTGTCATTCTTTTCAGGTGATCGCAGCAGTTCAGTGTTCGGCTCCATCATCGATGGAGTTTTCGAGGGGAAAATAAACGCTCACCACGGGTCCTACTATGTAGAGAAGGCTAAATACTATTTTCCTCACGACCACAATGATACCTTTCATTCTGTGATATACAAGGAACAGGACGTTAGCGATCCGTACGAACACACGAGAGAAGGTAATGCAATTTTTTTTTTAATCTATCCACGGTATACGCTTACTGGAAAGTTAAATGCCACCCTGACAAATTAGCGGGAAACTAATAGCCGGCTTTACACACGGAGACTCCACTCGCGATAGGAAGATTTGTATACTTATAAACGAGAAAAATTATTGCACAGCAAGACATTCACTCTTCAAAGAGCACTCGAATCTAAATCTGGCTATTGGGGTAGCTTCGTGTTGTCGTTAACATACTCTAAATAAAAGATGATTTATATTATCTCCATACGTGCACTGTTTGGTGCCAGATATTTACGTTGCATAAGAAGACGTCTGAAAATGAAATCAAAAATATAACGAATAAATCATATTATTATTGATTTTGAGTCGGGGTTTGAAGGAGTCTGGCAAGTATATGGCTCCGTTTTTAATCAATTCTTCTCGAGCAACACTTTTACACTGCCAGTTAAATAAAATTTATTTAAAGTAACATTTCTTCGTAATAGAAAATGCCTTGATTTTTTTATCGCCAACCTTATAAACTACAAAAACATTACACGAGATAATAATAATTATTAGATTTTGAAAGACGCATATCATAATCTCTAATTATCAAGTTATGTATGTTTTACATGGCAATTGTATTCGCCAGTGCATTATTATTTGCGCTTCGTTCCGATGTTTTTACACCCACGGTATTTGCAAACCCATCATTTTGTGGTGTTCAATCAACACACAGTATTTTTTGACTGTGTTTTTCGCATCTATTCGAGTCTATTATTGGTAGACGCGGTTCGTTCCCAAAACCCAAATACATTTAATTTTTTTGATTAACATACTTAACTTAAGACTTATACGTGAAATTCCTTGCTGATTGCTAGTGTTAACATATTTTAATAATATAGAGATGGAAACTGAATTGTATCTGTATTGACAACGAAAATATATGTGTGAAAAAAAATGTGGGACAAGCCACATTTTAAAATTTCGTTGTATTTAGGATGGAATTGAGCTGAACTCACTGCTAACGTCTCGAGTGTTGAGACGGTTTTTTGTAATGTCACTCAATAAACACTCAAAATATCAGGGTTTTAACAGTGTAATCTTCTGTGCTAAAATATACAATGTGACCCCCAATTACACTACTCCGTATTACCTGCTGGCTTGTTTTGCGAGCGCTTTGCATTTCATGATTGTTAACTAACCCAAAATTTACAGTCTATTTTATTTGTCTTCACAATATGATTTTATAAATCATTATTTTTTTCTGAACGAGACGTGTTTCGAAACAGTACCCTTTTTTATAACATTAGTTTAATTTTCCAAAATAACTTTGAATTCCATTCAAACAGTTATTTATATCCACTGAAAAAGTATAAAAATAATAAATACACATTGATTGTTACTATTTTCAAAATTTATATTTTTATGATCAGGACCGCCTCATCGCGAGGATTATCAACTGTCCTAATCTTATAAATTTATATGATATATAGTTGTTAGCTATTTCGGCTTACTAAACATTGTGGTTTTTTATTTGTAAGCCGAAATGCAATCAACTATATAACTTTTCGTAGAATTTCGTCAAACTAAAAAATATATTGCTATTTTCGCATCGTTTTATAATTGATTTCTACGAAGTAAATGGCAGTTCAATCAATATAATGCATATCCATTAAGTAGTGTGAAGTTAAGACATTTATAAAACAAATTGACCTTATAAAACAATTTACTCATTCCACACCATTCGCTGTACTGATTGAACGTATGAATATATATTATTATAGTTTTTAGTCTGAGAATAGTTTCTTCATTCAAATTTTAAATAGACATTCCCATATTATTTGCTACACTGGTAATTTTTGTGATGTATTTTTTTTTACAATTAAGTTATCATGTTGAAAGTAACCATGTTTGGTACAATACGCCGTACACATAAGCATATTAACCTTTCTAATTCTCCTAATAAGTTAATTGACCCCTCTGCCGAACAATCCGATTTGATTAATTCGCGTTGTTTAGAAACCAGCTGTGTATAATAATGCTTAATTCTTTCGTGTCCCAATAATTATTAGGACTAATGCCCCCTTAAGCCGGAGCGATTTGTATCTATTTCACGCGAATTGAAACAAAGTCGTCGATCCGCTGCGGTGACTCTCAGCATTAGTTCGGATTGCTGGCCATAAACTTCCACTTTGCTCGACTTAATTTTCAACTTTGTCCCGGCGTGTGGGGCGCGCAATATAGGGGAAAGCTTAATTTAATAAGATTAACTGATGGCTTTTTCGCCATTACTGTTAACTACTTTCATATTATATTAAGAATGTCTAATATAAGAATATATGCCTTAAGTTAAGTACTTCTTGGCGAGAAATTAAAGAGAGGGGTTTTTCTTTGAGTGAGTGGCGTGTGGGGTAAGTTACAATCGATAAATATACTAATTGTGGACAGTATAAATTACGAAAGAAAACGTACTGGAGTTGAAAATGCTATATACTAAGATATTTATTTGATTGATATTTATAAATTGTCATGTAGCTTATGTTTATCCGTATATATTGGACAGACAGATAGAAGCATATCCACTCGAGCTAAGGAGCATATAAGATCATTCGATAATAAAAAAAAACAGATTCACAATTTGCAAATCACTTTATAAAATTAAACACAGCGCGTACGTGTTTAAATTTTTCTAATAAAGGTCGCAAGATGACGGCTTTGGAACAGCTGGAAATCAACAGATATCAATTTTCACACGAAATTTTAAACGAACAGACAAATTCAAGTCTTTCGCCGCTCCTCAGACCATCGCGAAGGGCTAATGCATTTCTGTATAAATCATATCCTGACAGTATTTAAACTTATTGAAACTACCGCCTGTATAGTTTAGTTTAATTTAAATTTAGGTTTTTTTTTTGCTAGCTCGATATAAGCTAGGTTGTTAAAACAGAAGAATAGATGTACTGTGTACCTTTTCTACACAGCTATATATAGATAATCAAATGTACGTTTAAACATAGTTCACACAATGTGGGCCGAAAAAACTATCAACTATATTTTATAAAAAAAAATGTAGAACTAAAATACATTGCTATTTTTTCACCGTGTGATATTTATTTGACATTTTGTGTGTGTGTCACTTCCTGGTGAATAGATATTATATTTTAATAATATAACACAATGCTCAATACTATTTCTACAATTTTATATTTACACAGATTAGAAAAAGACTCGTTCATCGTGAATCGTATGTCACTACCAGAAAGCAACAGAGAGATAAATTGAAAATCTTTTGTTTTGTTTCGTATAACGTTACAGTTGTATGCCATAAACCAAAACGCGGTACAGCAGAGATTTTGTTTACATTTTATTCATTTGAAGAGTTAACTATTACTGCTTGGTCAAGATGTATTATTTTTAATTAAGCAAAATAAATGCTTACTACAGTTTCCATAGTATAATACAAAACCAGTTCGCTCATTACTGGTATTATCAACTGAAATCAGTACTAATCGCTGTGTTTTAGTCATAACAAAAGTATACAAAACTTTTTTTTTTTCATGCAACGAACATTTCTGGGCTGCACTAAAGAATACATGAAAATTATAGCAGATTTTTAAAACCATTTGTGTATATAAATTTTTTTAGTTTCTTTAATATAAAAATACACTTGAATTGGTACTGCGTTTCTTTTTATTCGTTAGAAATTAAGCTCTTTTTGTTTATATATACACAAAGTATTCAGTTGTAAACTCCATCTCTCGTCTAAGAAGTTAAAACGTTTTAAAAGTTTTTACTGCGTTGTTTATTTTATTTTTTTGACTTTATTTCAATAGTCATGTATAAAATGTCATTCAGGTCTATAAACGTTTTACAGATGTTTGAGTTTTAGATTTAAAAACTTTTCGTTCTTTTAAAATTCAACCAAGGCTATAAGCTATAATTTTAAACTGAAAACACCATTGACATTCAGCAAAAGGATGAAATTTTTCTTTTTAGAAAAAGCAATAAAGTTTCATGAAGATTTTTGGATCACGGATTATGAAGTCTTTTATACAATATCATAATATTTATGAATATAATGACATTCTTTCAACGAATATTTGTTTTTTTTTATATATTTTATATCTTATCTTACAGCATTTTTTTATATCGAAACCCTCCATCCTTCACGGTAAAACCACTTTTTGGTTCAGTAAATGTTAAATGACGTCTACCGAAATGGTACATTGTTTTTTGCGGATGTTTCCAACCTTTTCTGCTCCATTCCTTCTTTGAACATATTTTAAAATTTATTTTCCATTTCTCAAGATATTCCAACTTTCACTCTCAAAACGCCTTCGAAATAATTTTATATTGAAATCTTCAATACACTACGATTCCCATAAAATCTGAATATTTACCCATCGGTTAGAATCCCCATGTCTTTTTTTTTATTTGTTTATTATCTTCACCCTTCGTACCAATCTTCCCTTCATGAGGTTAGATAATTTATTTACAATTGGTCATCGTTTCCTTTATTTCAAATTGGAGGATCTAGGAGGGTTATGCTTCTGTTTACCAAGAAAATTCAATATTACACATATGCATATTTTAAATGCACGTTTTAAGTAAGATTTGGTTATGGAATTAAATTCTGAACATTTGTGGAACATCAATGTCAGAATTATACAAAAATGTTTTGGAACCTCGGCATTAAAATATTACGCGCAGAACCAATTACGTCGTGAAAAAAACACTAAGTAAAAATATATCTGTGACAGAATGGATTATACAAAAACATGAGGTAAATTTATTGGCTATTATTTAATAACTCAGCTTTTATAAACGCTTGATAGGCTATTTCCCAAATTTCCGATTATATTTCGGATACTCTCTCATCGAGGAAATAGCCATTTAAGTATCGGACCAAACTTCGATAGGGTAACAGATACATTGATGGCCACCCTTTAATGATTTGCCTCTCAGCAGTAAAACAATATAAATTGATATTTGACAACGTCAATTGTGGCTGTGTAAACCGTAACATCATTTACTTCAGTCCTAGCTTATATGCTATATTTATGACAGCACTGATCTTAACACCTTAAAATCCACGTGTTGTCACTCTAGCCTATTTATTTTTCTCAATGGTGAGGTCGAAGAGTTTGTTCGTTGATTGTGTTGTAAAATTAGCTATTTTGATTCAGTATCATATGAGAAATAAATCAAAAACATAGAAAAATGGCTGACCACTCTCTGGAGAAACTAGGACCATTGTACATTTTATAGTATATAAAATAACCATACGCATACTTGTTAAATATGAAAAAAAACCTTTTAATTAGCTTGTGTCGAGTTCACAAAACAACCCATATTGTTAACTGGCCTATCACTGTGTCTTCAACCCTACCTGGTATTAAAACGTACTCAATACTTCTGCAATAATAATTCTCTCGGTCGACTCTTTTTTTTCCTCTCATTGACTGCTATAAAACAGTATTTATGTCCGAAGACCATTTATAAAATTGGTGCTTTAAGCGTCGTCCGTGGTTTTGACATTATGTATGATTTATTTGTTATTTCTAATCACACTGGGACCTGCTTTCAGAGGGGATTTTTTTTGCCCAACCGGCCTCTGGGTGCAGCATTATACTTGTCCATTTACTTCAATTCAAGCTCATTAACTCACGTTACATGACACCGTAAGGTAATTGGATTAATACCAGGTGCTTATTGCAGTGTTAGGTGCACATCCATAATAGTGATATGCACTATTTAAAATTGATAAAACAATTATTGTTATTAACTCATCTCGGATTGAACCAATTTATAAAAACTGTTAATAAAATTTTCCTTTCTTATTCCACTTAGGTTGTTACTTAATGTGATACGTGTTTTGCGTGTTTTAAATGCATATTCAGACTGGCTGTATCGTATGGTTAATCGTTTAAAAATCATGAGTGGCCTGATAAATTTTTTTTTCTAGGTATGGGGAGGGAATAAAAATCGAAACAATAATAATTATTACGAAAAACACTACTTATAAACAAAAAAATCATATTGCTTGGAGGTAGAAATTGCAAAGTTATTAATTTTAATTTTATATTGACAATGAACTTCCACAGAGTTATGTTCCTCAGAATGTATTCAAAACATTATACAACCTAACTAGTATATCCCATAGAAAAAAACTTAATATACTCTGGTTTTGATCAAGAGTGTCTCGGGAGCAACTGTCTATTAACTTGTGCTTTTAATCATGCATGAATGAATGCTAAGAAGAAGTTTTAACGATATGTATGTTAGATACAGAATTTTAGCTTGCCTACATATATGTAAGCTAAAATCATTATCTATTGTGATTTTTCTTATCAACTTTATTTAATTCATCGATAATTGCCGCAATTCTTGTCTTAATTCATTATCTTAAATATCTTATAGCGCACAAAATAATCATTTTAAATATGATAGTTATTCGTGTGTATTTATTTTTTGAATTCTTTCATTTTTTTCATATCAATCCAAGTCTACAATGAATTGCATCTTGTTGTTTAAGCTCTCCAAAAGCTTTCATGGTGTCTACCTTTATAATAATATATCTATAAAGGGTTTGTTTTCTTTTTATGATTCGTGTATTATGGTAGTGAAACAGTGGAAATCTACTCCATAATGGCTGAATTCAAGTGATTTCTGAAAACCATAAATAGTTATGGGCCTTAACAAAAACGTACTCCATCTAAAATCATTGTATGGAAATTCTTTTACTGCTTGTGATTCCTTTACGTGTTGCCTACAATGGCGTTTCGAAATCACGCTACTCTTCCAAACATTTCATCTGACTTTGTTTCAATTGCATATTGTTTGTACGTTATAGTGTAAGAATGTTAATTGAATAATGAAAATGATGATTTGTAGAGAGAAGTCGATTACATTATTGAATTTTTATTGATGAAATTACAGAGAGAAGATTGTATTGGATTCGAAAGTGGTCACTTACCAGATACTATAGATTAATTTGAATCAATTGTCGCATTGGTGAATTGATCGAAGTGTTTTTAATTATGAGCAATCTTAGACGGTAAAAATTGAATCCTACTTTATTAGATATTTCGTATTAGTGAATGCTTCACGCAAATATTTAAAGCATAATTTTTATCATTTTTTTTTAGATCACAACTCACGATCTAACATTTATCTTTGCGAATAAAATGACAATTTTATATTTATGAAAGCCAATGATGATTCTTTAAATGACTGTAAATATTAAACAAAAACAGTTAAAAGCGATATATCATTTATGATGGAGCCAAAATATTTAGACGATTGATCGAACAAATTTTGGGAACGATAAATGCGAGATTATTTAACATTGTCATCATGAGTGCATTGCCGGCGAAAATAAGATCGTGGTCCCATTAACACATTCTCATATTACTTTCATTACACAATTTATACGACACAAAAAATATTTTCACCTTGTTATCCAATGCATTTATAGTATACTACGTTACCTTTTCGATAGACCTTTACTTATTACATCAACGTAATTGAATTTTCGTTAACAAGGATTTAAGTGCGCGAGCTTTGCGATATAGTTTTCGGTACAAGTTTTCCGATTTAAAATTTCCTTTTGGGAATCGTTGCTGAGAGTACTTTGTCTTCACTATTCTCTCACATCATGTTGTGTATTTTTATTCGATTTGTTTTTATTACCTTGTTTTCGCAGAATACCGAAGGCCTAACTGGTACGTAACGAACGCCGGATCATGTATTTACTACACTCATGTATGTCTGCGAATTTCTATTCAAGCAAAAGTTTATCGATTATCCTTGCATAATGTAAACGTTTGCCGAATTGTGTAATAGGCACTTTTCAGAATCGCAATATCGAGCTTTATTATTGTACAGTCGCGAAAAATTTACTCATTATTTTTCGTAAAAAATGTATTTTATACACCTTTGCAAAATTTTAATTACTTAGTCCGCGCTTTCTTATTTTTTTCGCTTATAATTAGAATAAATAATAATCATGGAATACTTGTGTGCTTTGTTAAAAACCCGTATTTCAGATTCAATATTCTCGAGCATTGTCAACCGATAAAATACAAATTACCAAACAGGCTATGTATAAAAAAAAAAAAATACAGATATACAAAACCAAAGGCTTATTAAGAACTGAGAAAATAATTTACAGATACTCATGTCATTACAAATGTATATCTAGACGAAGTAAAATAGTTCACAAATAAAATGTTAAGGTGCTCTTCTTAGTACTTATTTGTAATCAAAAATAAAACTAAATTAAATGTATATTATAAACTTTTATATATATATATTAAGAAATTATCTGTCATCGCTGCGTTTTAATTTCGTACTACATGTTTCATGAGTCATCTCATCACTTCTACTTAAACCACTACAATGAACTCACGCATTATCATTCAATTTAATCTATTTATTTTAACGATTTATTAATATTTCTGTTTTTTTTTTATCTATTTTCTTAGAACAATTCTTTACACAATTACACATTTAAAGGGCTACATAGATAAAATAATCGTTATTTCCGAATCCATATATTGTTTGCTTAATAAAGTAATCTGTTCTAGGCATTACTAAATAAATTGTAACTGAGTTGTTTAACGAGTTTATAACACAAATTAGTAATGACTTTCTTTTAAAAGACTTTCTTATCTCAACTGTACAACCCGACTAACAACAAGAGAGCGGCGTAAAACAGCCTTTTTGTTTTATTTTTTCACCAAGAATCTTCTCTGTTTTTAAGATAATCGATGTAACGTCTTACTCTCGCCTAATAGTTTATCGATTTTCTTTAAACCCATGATGCCATTAGCTTCCTACAGGAAGGGAAGGGGTTTCTGGGGTAATTTATTTCTCGTAAAGGATATCCCATGAGCTGGACACATCCTATTTTTCGGTCTGGCGAACAGACTCAACGAATGGAGGGCATTACTGCTTCTTTTATAGCCCTATAAAGTCCTCGTATTTAAATATATTTCTTATTTGGGTACCGTCTTTATCATTTGTATCGTTTGCCAATCTAATTTATGTATTTGCTTAATCGTATGTGATCGAGTTAAATGTATATTGTGCGATAGTTCAAATCGATGGCATACATTTTTTCCGACATTAATTTCAAACCACTTGTTTAACGCAGATAAATGTGTTTAATTATTTCAGTAAAACACGGGGAACTTTTATTAGGAAATTTTAGAAATAAAGAGAGCACAATTTAACTCATTTACTTTATTGAACGAGCAATTGAAGCGAGAACATTCAGAAGACCCATTTAAAATAAGCAGATATCTCTATATAATACTTTTAAGGTGTTAACTGTCACTTCTTGATCGAAAGGCATGATATTTTAAATAATTTTTTAGTACTTATTTCCACAATATATTTTTTGATCAGGAACGGTTTCGCTCATCGCGAGCATTATCAACTGATAGAATACAATTTACAAACAAGTCTATTTATACAAATCAAAAAATTAAGTTGAGTTAAAGGTAGCAGGTGTACAAAACCATGGGTACAAGAACTAGGAAACAATTTACATAAAATCATACAATATTGATACAAATAAAGTAAATTAGTATAAAAATTAAATGTTCACTCTATATAATATATTACATTATTCAATGAAATTTTAATGGTATTTGATAATTATGAAAAACTCTCGTCTTAAATAAGTTGTTATTAAAATTATTTCAGATATATATGTAAACTTTTAGCTCTACATTTTTTCGTATAATTTCTTTTGTATACAAGCGATGCAGACGGCTTATTGCCTGGAAGTCCTATTGCATCCATGTAATAGAATACCTGAAGATGCCAATAACGTTTGAATAATTCAAATCAATTTGGTTATTGTGAACTTATATTTTTAATAAGGTTTTTTTTTCATTAGATATTATCATATTTAAAAAAATATATCTCCATTTATAATGCGAAGTGTTTATTCCAATTCCAATCATTCTTCGTTTATACGTCGTCTTATGACTGTACTAGCATTTAAAAGATTGGCCATTTTTAAAAAATCAATAATCGGGAATTAATTTACTGTTTCAGTAAGTAAAATTTAAGTACGCAAAAATGAAACATAAAATACCGACGCTGTCTCCCGGTTTTCAGCAAACCACCAGTGGCGACGAATGACTGTACGTACAGTGATGGAAACCGGATGGTTTACTCTAACTAATATCGACATACATTTACATTTCAAACATTCAGTTGATTAAATATCGTCACCAATGAATCCGTTTGCTAATTTTTTTTTTTTAATTTAAACTAGCAAAAATGTAATAACTCCAAAATATTTGGGGGACAAAAATGAAATATGAAAAAAAAAATCGATCTCTATTGCCAATTGTTTCCAATCTTTTTTGCAGTTTTTCGATTCCTCTTTCGAAAATACTTTTTGGGTGACATTCATATGTTTTACCGACTCTCTTTGTGTTTGGTCCATCGACCTAAAAATTCAAAATTATTGAGACGAGCCAAATCTGGGGAATATGGCGGGGTCGCAAAACAATTTTTCCTTCGTCGTTTTCGCGCATTTTCATGGCAAAGAATCTTTCCCTGTGTTAACAAAATTAAACCTCTCCTATTTTCGGTTAACATTTTCATAAATCGCTTCGCCCAGTTACTTATTATGGTTTAAATTATATCTTAATATAATATACGAAAAAATACACCGTCTTCTTTTCACATTGCACTATTGTATAACGAACGATATCGAACGTTGTCATTCAAACAAAATTAAATGTCCCATAAAATAATATTTTTTTAATGATAAATAAAGATATACCACAGCGATGTCAACTCAATCGACGGATGAGTAGACCAATCAATCTTCATTATGTTTAATGGATGAATATGTGATCAAAAGAACATACACGTGAATGTTAAATAATCGTTTAGTATCGACACTTCGCCACTGGCACCCGCTCACGCGCTATTATGCAACGGATGGCCGGCCTGTATTATTATCTGGCCGACCCAACCCTTTGGGTGCTCTTATCGCCGCGTCGAATTATCCCGGATCAGATTGACTTTGACGGGGCACTTAACCCCTCCCATGCCGGCAGGTATTTTTGGATGTTTTTTTTCCTTTTTTTTGCTTTCTTTCGTTCTTTTTATAGCCGCCAGGTTGGCGTAGTATAAATCCTTCCCGAAATTACATTGTTAAAGTTTTCAATTGATCGAATACACGTGGAATCAAAGTGTCCAACAAATGGGAGTATATTTGAACTTTCATTACTCATATGCTAGCGAATTTATCGGGTACAATTATTCAATAAGTGCTCAATTTTGATTTTATTATTTTTATTACGAGACAAAACCGATCTTGACATTGGGTCGAAATTTATTCAAGTGAAATTACACAAATTCGGAACTATTTACTACATATACTTTATTATGATATCGACTGAAGGTACTTGATGGATTTTTAATATCAAATTTGAATTTTAAAGACTTTGTACGGTTCCACACGTGTTGTCACTAACGACCTAGATTTTACCTTTCTGCGTCTTCAGGCATTCTAACTCACGGATTCAACAGGACTGACACACAATAAACAGTTGGAATCATTATACACCAAAAGAGTTAATTACAACAGAAAAATACTTACCCTAAGGGTAGGATCTAAATAAACAACTAAAATAACTTTCAATAATATTTATTTAATAATAATGACTCACTGATATCAAATTGCCTGTGATAGTTTTTATTAACCCTAAATACTGTTTCTGTAAATCTTTTATGAAAGAATTTTACAACGAATAATATTAGACTATCATTAAAACGCAATTGGTTAATTTTATACACCAAAAGAGTTAATTACAACAGAAAAATACTTACCCTAAGGGTAGGATCTAAATAAACAACTAAAATAACTTTCAATAATATTTATTTAATAATAATGACTCACTGATATCAAATTGCCTGTGATAGTTTTTATTAACCCTAAATACTGTTTCTGTAAATCTTTTATGAAAGAATTTTACAACGAATAATATTAGACTATCATTAAAACGCAATTGGTTAATTTTAGACTTAGAAATACCTACTTATTTCAAATTAGCGGGTAACGGTGGGAAACAAACATCATGTCCAGTAATATAGGAATTTAATGTATGACCTTGTTGACTAATTGAACTTATTAAACGTAAGGTACATAGCAAGGATAGGTTGGTAAGATTAAGCTGGTATTAAGAATGTAACTTAAATTTAATAATTGCCCTTTTTTATTTCTAGAAATAAACAGAGGTGTAGAACTGTTTTATTGTATTCAAGTTTGAAAACGTAATAAGTTTTTTAAGAATTCATAAATATTAACAGTATTAGACATAGTGAAAATGTCTACAGTATAATTTAAAACCGCTTAAATAATTTATCAAAATGATCTGAAAGAAATCTGAAATAACCAAAAAATATATGAAAAAGCAATATTGTGTGATTTGACCAAGGCAGTTTACACCACAAAATTTTTAGAAAAGTTTCTGTTTATTGTATCAATTCGTCTATCTGCTCATCTTTTTAATTTATCTGCTAAGATTTAAGTAAATCCTTTGCTTAGCGATTGTTACCCTTTTCAATTTTCTTTTTTGGCGCTATGTATAATCAACATAACCATTGTTATTAAATGTATATGAGCCGGGAACCCATTTCGTTGAGAATTCATTAAAACGATCGCACTCTTGAGTTTACTCTGTCGTGTATAACGGAAACTGCAAAGTCAGCGGGCTTCCCGTTTAATGGGCTGACAAAGACCTTTTTGGAACCCCCATTCTCATTTTAAGACTCGTGGTGATTTTTGCATAATTTTTTGTCCAAAACAACTTTTTTTTACTACACTTGCTGTTTTTCAGACACGAAACCCACCTATGATAACTTTTATGTTTAAATAAATCCCCTTTGTTGACCGTAATACGGCGCAGTCACAGCTATCAATTACATACTTATAGTCGATATTATGCTTAAATTTGAGCTGAATAGATTCATGAATATTCATTCTTGGGTGTCGTTATAATTCGAGACGAGAAGGTAGACTAGAAATCACATCGACAAAGGGGAAACATATATTGTCTTAGCAAACAAAATATTCGATAAGCAATCAGAACGTGGCGAAAATTTCTTATGAATTTATAATCACTTCATCATTTTAAAATTAAAGTCAAGCGTAAATTAGTTTTGATGATTATAAAATAAATACTTCAGGGCTTGAGTATGAGACCTTTTGATACAAAAGCGGAGCTCTTGCTGCTAGATATGGTTAACCTAAAAGCCCAATGCTAACTCTTGTATCAGATAACTGTGAAAACATTATGAAAAGGGCCACTGTAAGTAGGTTTGACCGTGTTATGTCGTGGTATAACACAACTTTGGTATCGTGATTGATTTATTATTCTTTGTAAAATAATTCAAAAAATTAATTTCATGAAGTACAAGAAAATTGTATTATTAAATATATCACGTACGATTGTATTCGTTGCAATAATCGGCTTTAGGCTATCGCTCGCTATAAGGTAATTTGCATACCTTAAAACGACAACTCGAAAAATGAGAATTTTATGCACACCTTTTTCCCGATTGGGTGTGAAATTGTCTGTGTGTATAGCCGGCTAAATGTGCCCATGACAAAATATAAAAACACATTATAATAAATAATTTTTGTATGCATATTATGAAAACGCATAATATAAACGCTAAGCAATTCTTTTGCTGTCTGTTATGCTTATTTCTTTGTGAATCGACTTTTTTTGAAAAGTGATAGTCGGCGACTGTAAAAATTTTCTTATAGGCAATATAACACGAGGAAAACTCCGCATAACTATGTTTTTTTTATTAAAGTAGCCAGACACCTTTTTTTTCATGTGTTGTATTTTTTTTCAATTTCATCATTTTCTATTTTTTATCACTAAAATCTAGCTTTTGTCGTGTTTCTTTAGTGGCAAAATAATCACTGTAGTACATCAAAGAATATCAATGTGTGACATTAACTAGTTGCCAGACGTAATTTAATTCAGTATTTCTGCATGTTTTTCTTTTTTCATATAGTATCGTATGCTCTCTTTGATTCTAATTTCGTTCAATGTGACGGAATAAGGCGTTGGTGCCGTTAAATGAAGCCGACACCCCTCATCTGAGAAAAGACGGCCGTCTCTATTCTCGTGATACCCTCGCTTTTATCTCCACTCCGCTGAGTAGTTGCTTTGCGCTACAAAGTTAACGATTCCTTTTGATCTATTAGACGGTATGTCCCAGAAAACAAATTGGGCAGGCATCAAAATAATTTCCAAACTTCTCCTCTCCGCCGGTAATTATAACGTTCAGCCTTTTATATGAAAAGATTTCGGCAGTTTTTTTCATTTCCATCAAAGGTTATTCCTTTCGTAATGTTTTATCAGAAATAGAGATGGTTACTAAGACACTGTGTATTCGTATATGTACTCGTGAGGTCCGACAAGATATTCGAGTACTTTTGTTGACTGCCATTTAATGCTATCTTAAATACAGTTGATTCAGTTTGTTATTTTTGATTATTTGGTGATAGAATATCATTAACCTGACTCAGCAAGAAAAATATAAATAAACAAGGTTGTTTCTTCTTATCGAGTTGACTTCTACATTTGTGATTTTCTAGAAGCAGTGTCAGATAGCCCACAATACAATAATTTTATAAAATTTATATTATGCGGAAATCTCCCAACTAAAATACTAATTTAGCGTGTATTGCAGTAAAAATGAAAATTAATTTATTATCACATCCGTATAGTATTTATTCTTTAAATTATTTGAATAATACGGTAGTACACGTTACTAGAATGTATTGATTTGAACGTTTACTTGCCTACCCGGGTATCTACAATATAATTCGAGCAACGTCACACCTCTACTCACCGGAGGTCAAAGGCAATGTCATGCGATGGTATAAAAAATTTAACAAAACATTTCACAGATTTTAAATAAATATGAAATGAAAATATTTTTAGAACGATTTCGCGCCGTCAACTGTTATATTCGCTACTATTTATTTGTTGTTTCAAAACAATATTAATTTGAAATATTTCGGCACCCTTTTTATTAATTTCAATAAAAAATATGACATTGATTTTGAAGGACTAAAAATAAAAAACAATTATCTTTTCATTTTTCTTTCAGTGAAATGTCGTTAAATAGAATTATTGATTTACAAAATACTAAACTCACCTCAACTCGTTTGATATTTATTTATCCAATAATATATAGTATAAGAATCTTATAGAGATTAGAATAAATTTTTGTTTCTTTAATTAAGTTTTACAAAAAGTTGCCATTCATACTTAAAATTGAAATATGTATAAAATTCTATATGAATGAAATAATTACCGGTAAAGTACAACTATATAAAAGTGTTTTGCAGATGATCTATTTTTACCATTAAATAAAAAAGCAAAATTTTTTTTTGATCCTATCACCTTCTAATTTGAATTGTTATAGCTTTGTACGATTCTACATGTTTTGTCACTAACGACCCTGGTTTCGCCTTTCGACATCTTCAGGCATTCTATCACACGGATACAAAAACCCGTATAATTAGTGACAAAACATGTGGAATCGTACAAAGTTGTAACAGTTCAAATTTGATGTTGAAATTCCATCAAGTACCACCATCTGTTATTTTGTACGGTTACTGTTTCACGGCTACCTTCCATAACAAATTGATAAAAAGAGTCAATTCAATTAAATAAAAATTTGGTTAAATGGTTCGCTGGAATATATAAACTCCACCTTTATAGTTGCCCTAAAACGATATCATTGAAGTGGATGTAGGCCAAGCATTATTCTCGCATGTTGAAAGATAGTGAGCTAGCCAGTGCCGGCTCGGTGCACAAATTACGTGGGCTGCCCTTGGATATCTCGGTGGGAACGAGGCCTGGAACAACACAGCCTTTGTCTCGTGTCGAAGGCTTCACATTTTATATTCCTTTAGTCTGCGGCTTTTCGCCCGATATCGATATTCGACCAGCCTCCGTCATTCTCCTCCTTAACCCGCTCAACTTTGCCTTATCGACGTTTGATATCGCTTTCTAAATAACAAATTGTCCTCTCGTAAAATATTTCCCTGTATAAGATGGTTTAAAACAATCTTACTAGTTACGATACTTAAATAAGCGAATTTATTTAGATTACAGAGAAGTAACATTTACTATTTTACAAAACAATTTCCTAACGTTTTAGAGGCACGTATATTCAATATTGTGCGTAAATCAAACTACATAGAATTTTAATTTGAATTAATTTATGATATCGACTAAAGGTGCTTGATGGAATTTCAATATCAAATTTGAATTGTTACAACTTTGTACGATTCCACATGTTTTGTCATTAACTAACCGGGTTTCGCCTTTCGAAATCTTCAGACATTCTATCAAACGGATGAAACAGAACTGACGTAAAACAGTTAGCATCGTCTATATAATTATTTTACGTCAATTACGTTAACAATTTTGTCAATTACGTCAGTTACGTTAACAATTTAAATTTGAATTTAAATACTTAAAACGTTATACGATTCCACATTTTAATCGGATATCGCCTTTCGCCATCTTCGGGCAATCTATCACTCGGATGCAACAGAACTGACCTCAAGCACTTTTAGTTTAATTTTCATAAATTAGAGACAATATTATGAAGACATGAATTATATACCTTGCTAACTAACTATTTTTTGCTGCAACTATTTGATACTACTTTTCTTGTGCTCACAGCTATTATCAAATAAAACCGATTTAAAACAAGTTATATAATGAAAGCTTAACTTTCTTTAAAAAATCACCAGTTCATTAGCGTTTCTCGAGTACGGGATTATGTATCCACTAAAGAGGTGAAAAAACGATCACCGGAAGTTGAATATATACGTACTTGATTTATTGATTAAATTTTCGTTTTAGGTAATACTTTTTTCTCCATTTTTTGTTAATCTTTGGACGAACGTTTGCATCAAGATTATGGTTTGGATGGTTTTATTCAGTTTTAAAATAATTTTCGATATCACATCACCATGCGTTAACAGAAATAACAAAACACAATCTGTTGCATGCTTGCACGGGCAATTATTAACATAAAAATAAATATGTTTTTTTTTTTATAAATACTCGAATGTGAAGCGTGCTGAATAACATGATAATTCCATTATTTTGCTATTTAAATGATAATAAATATTCAATCACGCGCGTGGCCTCTGTAATGTTTGCAAACCCACTCACAAGATAATGTCGTGATATTATCAATAAGGTAAAATGTCGGATTTATTTTGCCGGGGTTTCCCGGACTGAGGAAAATGCGACTCGAATTATTATTCTCGTCTTATACAAAAACATACACTGCCAATTTTTCTCTCCGCCAACTGAGAAATGTCTGCGGCATATTTTCGCATTCTCTAGGCATACTCCGGCGATTCTAAACACATGTTCAAGTACTTGACCTCGCAGTTTCTATTATGAAATATTTTTCTGGAGATGTGAGTTTTCGTCCATATGTCGTTTAACGTTCAAAACGTTTTTTTTTTGGTTTTATTTCATTTCTGGGCAGAATATTGTTTCTTTAACTTGTAAATGCTGTTTTACTTGCGATAATTCTTATGTGTGCAACAACATATTTTGTATTGTCATTTTCATTTTTTTTTTTGTGTAATTTATATTATCATTTATTCCGATGTGAAAACAACACACACAATCAATAGTTTTTTGCAGTCGCGTTAATATTATCATTCGTTTCAAATAGACAAAAGAATTTTGAAAAAAATAATATTTGTTAACACACATCCATTACCGTATAACAAGGGGCGTAAAATTTCATGTCAGTAAAGTCACTACCCCTCCTAGAATCAACATCAGCATGGATACCGAGAGCAGGTCCGAATCAGAAGTCATAGCACTCTCAAAATTATTTTTTTGTTGTGATTTTTAGCAATGTATTTTTAATATTATAAGAATCGATTTACTTAATTTATTATTCTTCACAGATTGACGCCTAACAAAAATAAAATGATTCCGTATTTTTTGAGTGTAATAGAAGCATAAAATTGTCAAAATATACAGATGTTTCGTGTAACTATTCAAAGGGTTAACAACCTACAAATGTATCTAAAAGTTTATTTCATCAGAACTGTCTTCTTATCACAGATTCGCGTAGATAAGTACCTGTTTTGTATCGTTTACTGTGAGATAAGTATTTATGCTGCTTTGTTGATTGTGTTCAATTGACAAAGGGAAAGTTTCCATACAGGACATCAACTTGATGTAGCCTTCTAACTTGGGTTGATGTACACATAATCCCTTTCATTCATAAAGTTTATTTAGCTATTGAAGCATTTCACAGAATGACGAGCATGAAATACAATGTTGACTCAAGTTTCAATGAGTATTCAATCAACAACAGCTTCTATTCCCTGATAGATAAATGTCTTGGATAGATAAAATAATTATTCTTGTGTTAGCAAAATTTCTTCATATACCCAAGAATATTGTCATAATATCTCTCCCTTAAAAAAACAGTGATATAAAATTCAACAAGTCAATTTTGAGTTTGAATTATGCTGATTGATTGAGACGAGCTTAAAATACACAATGAAACACTGATGTAATATATTTTAAATAAATACTCTCTTTATAAATAAAATCTCAATGTAAAATTTACTGATATTTTCCTATATGTAGTTTCAAAACATTTTTAGAATAAGCGAAATATCAAGATATAAATAATAATATGCTTGACATCAAACTATTATCTTATGTAAAGGGCATAAGAAACCAAACACGAAAATAGTTTTTTTTAATAATATTTTAAAAACATGAATTTGCTTCATTCCCTTTAGCTCGATTATCTCAAGACTAATGTTTTTGATTTATGTCACCATTGCTTTCGGTGTTCGTTGTTTGAGAACTGTCGAAAAATTTGTCTATTATTGTACACTCCTACATGAGTTGTCATTCACGAACCGAGCTTCACCTTTCGGCATCATCAAGAAATTCATCATAAGAAATTTTATAAATAAGTTTCACAACTAAATTCTCAGCCGATTCTGAACGAACCAGGAAACCTCATAAACTCTCAATTGTTTTGTCTTTTACGTCAGATAAGTTCAATAATTCAACATTCTTCATTGCTATAATCATATTCATTTTGGGAATTAATTCTTGTCAACATAATGGGAGATAATCTCGTTAGGCGCAATATGTGTTAGAAGACTATCATCTATATTTAATTGTCTTTATTTTGAAATCAGTAGTTATTTACACCAATTCATTTATCAATTTAATTTAAACAATTTTCATAATTCGCCTTATATATTATATAAACAATATATAAACTGTTCGATGACTTTTTGTTTGAAAGTAATGTATTCTGAATGAACTCTGAAGATGCCGAAAGGCAAATCCAGAATCGTGAGTAATGAAAAATTTAAAATTTTACATAGTTCAAATTTTATATTGAAATTTCCTTGAAAGAGCACCCTATGTAAAATTCAGTTTCGAGCCAAATGTCCCACGAAATTGTTCCTCATTATGAATGTTTTCGGTATTAAAATGCAAGGACAATAGAAAAGGCAAATCAATGGAAGCTGCTAACAATAATATCGTTATTAAATAAATTTATATTCGGCTTTAACTATGTGCAAATACATCGTCAGTAATAGGAATTATTTTTCAAACCTCGCAAATCATTTAATTGAAAACAATCATAATTTAAACATAAATAATACATTGAGTAAATAATAGAGGAATTTAAATGAATAGCCTAAAGCATTTAGAAAACAATTGAACCTTGTACGGTTTTCAATTATTAATTAATATCATTTTAAATATGACAGGTGGCTCACCACTCTCGTAAATATTTTTTTAATTAATAAGCCGTGTTTGATAACTAATATTGTCTATTTAACCACCCTCCCACGTCCTGTGAATAGAAATAATCTCGACCCACCCGTCATTTATGAGAACTTGAATCGTTTTTTCAATATATCATTAGAAATAATCTTTCGATATAGTAAATTTGCAACTATTTCTCAAACATGCAAATTGTTTGTCAGATTTAGTTTTTGCTACTTCATTTGAGTTCAATATTATAAAAGATGTTTCAATGAAAAAATATGATATATCGTTCCATCACTGATTTTCTCACAGTGGTCAATGCATGATAAAAGGCTTTGTAAGAAAGATGTAGTTTTAGAAGACGTGAATAAATGCCACATTGTACGTGCGGCTTTTTCTGGAGCCGATCTTCAAGGCATATAATAGTTTTGTGCAGCTTTTCTTCTGTCATATTTGCATAAATCGTCTTGTATCGGTGCACGGTGCAACTCAGTGCCTCTGTCATATGCACTCTTTCTGTGTACGTGCTGCTTTTCATCGGGGAAAATAGGTCGTGATCCAGATAAAATCCCCTCTTACCTAACAATCAACGTACGCTTAAATAGAGCATGTATTTTTCTTGCTGAATTTTCAATATTGAATTTTTGAAATGCTACGTGATCATGTTTGCTTTAATATGTTAATATTACGTATTTATTATTCATAAGAGTAATAAAAATTGATATTTTTGAATATATACATAGTTCTGACGATGGCGTGAGCCGAAATAGCTATCAACTATATTCGTTAAAAATAATTTTGTAGAACTAAAATACATTGCTATTTTTTCATCGTGTTATAATGGAGTTCTACCAAGTGAATGCCAATTCAATCAATAAAGTCATCAACTTTAATTTGCATTAACATTAACAATGAACTTTCGCAAAGTTTCGAATCAATCGTTTTTTTTATCACAACTTTTGAAAATAAAATCTGCAACATTTTAGAAACTTATATAAATTATCGTCATTCAAAAATTGACGTATACTCAATATAATGGTTTTCCATTATATTATATTATATAAAAACCTTAATGTTTTCCGTTTTCTATCTTCTATTTTTATGTGTTTATTTCAAAAAGCTGTATGATATTCATATCAATCAATTAATTATCGATATCTCATCTATTATTTTCATAATATTATATTTATATTACATACTTTAATTTGCATTACTACACACAAGAGTATTTTAATATAAGTATTTAATTTTTAGAATTTTTAGATTGGATCAAAAACAAATTTATGCATGAATGTCGATTGTAAATTTTCTGAAACTGTAGCTGAAAGGTTTGAATCCTCGAACGAATACTTTTTACATTGTTTTTCCCATTGATTTATAGATTTGTGTTGAAATGCAGATAATTCAGTGATTTTTACATTCCATTACACTCATTAGATCAATAATAAAAACTGCTCTTGAAGATAGCGATTTCATTCGTATCTATTTTCGCTCTCAAACAGATATAAAGCAATTGAAAAATATACAGTTTTCTTAAAATGAAATATTAGGTGTAGTAAAAAGTCCTGACGTTTTTTTTAAATGAAACTCAAAAGTGTTTTTTTTTTTATTTTTTTTTTATTTTTATTTATAAAAAGTAATCTCTCTGTCTATCTATAACCTTCTGCTACCTATTAGACAAGTCTAAAATCCATTTAGTAAAAAACTCTACTGGTTTTGGAATTAAAATAGTCGGAAATAGCGTTTTTCACGTCATTTTTTTATATTATACGTAATAAATGGTAATCCGATTGTGATAGATCTGGTAAATAAGGTGGATGCAATAAAGTTTTCCCACCCAACTCCTGGATTTTTTCCCAGGTCATATTCGCCACATGCGGTCGCGCGTTTTCGTTTTGCAGTTTATCGTTGCGTCCATTCATCCTGCCCGGCCTCTTTCTTGTCAAAGCTACACTTAATTTGTTTAATTGGTCACAGTATACTTGTGCCGTCATAGTTTCACTATATTTTAACACTTCATAAAAAATTATTCCTTTGAAATTCCTCCAAATACAAAGTAAGAGTTTTTTTGGGTGTAAAAACCAGTTCGAGGGGTCGGAATTGGTTGTTGTCGACGATTTAGATATTGTTTTTTCTTCGATATATTCGTATATAACACCCACTTTTAATCTCCGATAATCAGGCTTAGAAAAAATGGTCGTAAAGTGTGTTTTTTTTGCAGCAATTGGCACGCGCTTAGTCGCTGCGCCATGTTCCGATCGCTCAACGCGTGTAGCGTCCAAATTCCTACTTTTCGAATTTTTCCCAGCCTTTTCAGGTACTTTTGTTTTATGGACCATTTAGTACCGACTATATTGGACAATTCCTTTTTGTTAGCATAGGATTTTTTTCGATTTCAGCATTCAGGGCGACTTCATCCACTGTATGAGGTCGTCCACTTCGAGGGTAATTTTCAATGCTTAAATTGCCAGATTTAAATTTTGTGAACCATCTCTGACATTTTCGAACCTTTAGAACGTCTCCATAAATGTCGCAATTGTTTTTTGTGGCGACGACTGCACTGTTCTGGGCGTTATATTGAAAAAGCATTCAACTGCGCATATATTCTTATGAAGGGCAAAGGTCGGTCATTCTGTTTGGGGCGAATGAACATATTTTTTTTCTATACGGAACGTAACTTGAGATGTCACACAACACGAAAAAAAATATAATGTCATCTTATTTAACCAAAGGCCCGAAGCCGAACGGTTTTAAGACACGCGTTTGAAAAAAACGTCAGGACTTTTTACTACACCTAATATATGAGGTCTTCCATACACGAGTTTCTGAGATAGTCAGCAAAAAAAATACTTTTACAAAAATCTATTGGGGTATAAAGAAAATTGTGGTCGACCAATCAAAGCTTCGGGTAATTCATTCATATTTTTGAAATTTTGCATTAAATTCATTCATGATAATCACTTTCGTACGTGGGTGCATAAGATAACAGTCGCAACTATTTTATGCGCGCTCCTTTATTATTGTCGCACTGTTCCATTTCCTCTGGATATAATACCTCATCTGGCAGTCATGTCCTTCCGCTCCAGCGACGCTCTCACTAATCTCCCAAAGTCTCCGCGATTCTCCAGCGCCGGAAGCTGTCGAATGTTACCGGAAACCCCGTTCGCTAGTGCAGTGGCGCTGCAGTCGGGGAAAATCTCTCGCTCCGGTACTCTTATGAATGCCATTTTTGAATTTTTGATTTGCTTATATAGTATACACGCTATAAATTTGCCTTTATTTTTTCTGTTCTTTATTCAATATAAGATCAAAATATTCAGTGCAGAATGGAATTGTGTGCTCTTTTACATATTGTCATTTCGTTTAGTACAGCGGCTTTCAACTTTATACTACTACGCACGCCCCCTTAAAACAAACTTTCCGCGCCCGCCACCTCGTTATGTTTAATAGATATAACAATATAGACACGTCTTATGCAATGGAATCTTGGTGGAATTGCATCATATTTAAATAATAAAAAGTAATGTGCAATACTAATTCCACAATTTTCTATTTTTGTGATCTGGACCGGTTTCGCTTATCGCGAGCATTAACAACTGATTCAATACAAATTAAATTGGGTGTTTTCATTTGTAATTAATATGCGTGACTTCAAGACATCTTAAATGAGCGAAAAAATGTATGTCAGTCACCACTTATCAGACCATTGGGGGGGCTATTGCCTACCCGTAATAAACTATAACAACCATTTCGCCCAAAACCTAATCTCACTGATATAGCCGCCTGTTAAGTTTCATTTACATTTTCAAATTTTAAGTTTTATTGCTAGCAGAAAAAAGATTAGGCAGTTATAACAGAAGATAAGATGTATTGTGTAGATTTTATACCCAGCTATATATAGATAAACAAATGTACATTTAAACATAGCTCCGACGATGTCGTGAGCCGAAATAGCTATCGACTATATCTTACGAAAAAAATTGTAGAACTAAAATTCATTGCTATTTTTTCACCGTGTTATAATGGAGTCTACCAAATAAATGCCAATTCAATCAATAAATTCAAAATCAGTTGTTAACGTAATGTATAACATTTGGTTTGATTGTAAAAACATGCCGAAAGGCCAGACTGTAGAGCTTTTATTAGGAACGCGTAGCACAATCGTGATTTATTGGACATATTTAAACTCAACTTTTTACTCGCAACTTTTGTCGATATAACAGGTTGGCAACTAAGTAATTTCGGACTTTTTGACGTGACAACGTCTTATAAATCGATGAACGCCCGCTGCACGCACGAAAAAACATGACTCATTGTCCCGTTTGTCGCGTTACGCCGAAGGCAAGCGTGCGAGCGAGAGCGCGGATAAGCGATAGAGAGGCACGATCGGCCTACCGTTCGGATTGTGCCGCATCTATCTCTCTTCCACTCGATTGGTCGATGCGTCTGAGTAGAAAAGAGACAGCGGCAGCACACAACTCATACACCTACAGTACCTACACGTGATCTGTTTACAACTGTTTATAAAGTGAAGTGAAATGTTAATGTGGTTTTCATTGTTTATATTACAACAACAATTGCGGCAATAAAGGTAATTAATTCTTGCATATTAAAAATCTGATTAACGTATAACAAATATACTTTTAACAATAAATTATCAACGATTTCTTTCAGAAAAAAAATTGTAGATTTCATTTCAGTCCTTCTTCGTATCCATACAAAATAATGATAATTCAATAAAAATGATTCCATTTTATTCATAAAAGTATGCAATCATTTCATCAATGTTTTCTTATGACGTTGTCACGTTAAACTATCGTCCGTAAACCGACTTTACAGACAACCAATTTTTTTTAGAAAATCAAAGACAATTTTTTCATGGAACTAAATAACTTTATTCTGTAATGTATTGCCCATTTTGATCAATGACCTTTTGCCATCTTTCATAAAGCATCATAATCCCATGTTCATAAAACTTCTGGTTTTTATTAGTAAAAAACTGAATCAAGTACGATTTGACATCATCATTATTAAACTTTTTACCATTCAAAGAGTTTTGTAAAGATCGAAACAAAAAGTAATTAGATGGTGCAAGGTCAGGACTAAAGGTGGATGTGGCAAAACATCCCATCCCAGCTCCAATAATTTTTGCCGAGTGGCCAAAGATGTGTGTGGCCTTGCATTGTCATGATGGAATACAACACCTTTTCGATTTGTCAATTCGGGCCGCTTTTCTTCAACTGCATTGCTTAATTTCGTTAGTTGTTCAATGAAAACAGAATTGGTCGTTCGGTTGGGTGGTAAGAGTTCAAAGTAGGCAATTCCTTTATAATCCCACCAAACTGATAACAAAACCTTCTTTTGATGAATATCAGCTTTTGATATTGTTTGAGCTTGTTCACCTGGCCTGCTCCATGATCTTTTCCGCAAGATATTATTGTTAACAACCCATTTTCGTCACCATAACAGCACATAACTTTTTGTGAGCTTGCGATGCGTTTTTCCCTTTGCGGAAATAAAAAAGCAAAATATGACGAAAATGTTCCTTTTGATTTTCCATTTTTCAACGAACGCCAAACGAAAACTACGCAACCCATCAAAAAACTTTTATTATTGATTGACAGCTAAATTGTCAACTATCCAATAACAAAATGTGCTTACATTTGGACTACGTCGCAAACCCAAAAATTCAACTGGAGCCATCTATTAAAATCCGCAATTACTTAGTTGCCAACCCAATATATAGATGCACAATGCTTACTTGTTACCGCAGGGGAGTCGAATGCGAGAGGCGCGCGGCATAAAGTTAGACATCCGCTGACTAAATAAACAGGGCCCGCGAGCGGTGAGCCGCATCCACCGCATCACTGTTTACACCACTTCTCTCACAGATAAACGATCGCATAAAATACTCCAACTTGTGCCGGATTATCCCGAATGCCGTTGGTTGACAACTACTGGAGCGCGTGCTGAAAATGACAATTTTCTTGCTACTTTATTAATAAGCTGCCCTTTTCATTCGCTTCGATTCAAAAAAAGAAACATATTGCGGACCTTTAATGACCTTTCTATAAGATTATTATATATATTTGAAGAGAATAAATACGCATACAAAATGACCGCTTGATAGATGTTACATAATGGTTGTTCTTTGAAAACTTTCACTAAACTATTTGTAATAAATATTTTGTAGTAAATTTGAATCATAAAATTCTGCATTCGTTTACTGCAATGCTTGAAGATGTCGAAAGGCAAAACCTGCATAATGTTATAACGTCATTGAAATTGTATCAAAGGGGCTTTCGATATCTTAAATAAAAGTAAGCACATTAATATCTATGATCACAACTATTTTGACATCATATAACAAAGAGAAATGATTTTAAATTTATTGATTTTGATTTGCTAAAATTATTTTGAAAAATTAAAAATTCTTTATTTAAAAAAGTTAACTACGGCTGAAATAATGTCTCTTTTACCGCGATACTCCTCTTTCGTTTACTTACTGATAAGTGAGTGTATTATACAATACGTATGTGTATGTTTACTTGCGCTGCAGACTACTCTTACTTGTTTTGCGAGAGGAGCGCACACAATCAGGACGAGTTTCCCAAAGAAAATATAGCAGGGTCGTAAAAACTTTGCTATCCAACCTGTTCGACCATGCATTGCATAATCGAGTTTTATGCATTATTCACATAACAAAAATAATGGCTAAACAAATAGTGTTTTTTTTTGTTCTAGGAAAATTCTTCTTGTATAATAACATTTTCCTACGAGACGTATTTAAGTAATATTTCCGCAAATATAGTCTTAGGAAGTATCTTTTTGTGTGCTTTTTTAACGAAGTTTTATTACGTGTTAGATCAGAATTGCCCAAACTGTGCGCCGCGTGTCCGTTTTATTGGGACGCCGTGAAAATTTTGTTTTACAAAATATTATATTATTAATATTATTACATTATAAAATATAAGGTTTGCCATGAGATAACCAATGTTTTGACTTGGGGCGCCGCAAAAAAAATCATATTTTAAGGGCGCTGGAAACCGAAAAAGTTTGGGAACCCCTTTGTTAGATGATGTTGGCCCTTTTTATCCGTGAAATTTATATATGGAATTAAATATATCATTATGACAATAGAAATAATTTGAGTGTTTAATGAGCTCGGTTTTTTTATAGAGATAAGATAAAGCAATGGTCATAAACATACTGGTCATATTTTTTTTGGAAGACAAAATCTTAATCCGCCCATGCGTTTTCAGCTTAACTGGCTTCGCCCCCACATGTCGAACTAATTGACTTTCCCGACTTGACGAAGAACTCTTGTTGTCATTTTTTTGGACGAATTGATTTTCTAAAATAAATTTCCTTTCATCCACTGAAAATTTGTGTAAGTGTTTTTACATTATCGTCGCATGACTTGCATCTTTACTGTGCATAATTGCGTCCTCGCCTTTTATAATCCAATTAGCGATCATGCGTCGATGCTTGAGGGCTGATTGTACAAAAATACTGTTTCTTGTTAGAAAACATGGCTCTGTGGAGTCTCAACGTTTTGGCGACCCCGACTTCTCTTTCTATCAGACGATTTTGAAAAACATCGCAAAGAAAATTTTGCCGAATTATTGGTTGATCTTTTATTAATGCTGTGTGCATAGAAAAGATAGGAAAACACCCGACAAAATAAAGCTTTGTTTAGTCAGAGTCGTGTTTTTTAACGACTACACAGCCCTAGAAAAATGTAAAGTTTAGTAAGTCCTCAAGAAAACTGAATTGATTTTTAAATTTGAAGTTAGAAACGTACGCACTCAAATCATGTCAATAATTTCAATATTTTCTTTTCTTCATGAATAATATTAATATTCTTTAGTAACACTTGATTTTTGGCATAACTGCTAAAAATCTTGTTAGCAAATATCTTCTGAACTTATAAAAAAATAAGTATTATTAATTATTAAGAGGTATTTAATTTACGTGCCTATCAGCCGCTGAATATTTTCCAATATTAATATTGTAATTAATTAGCAATGTTTGTAAATATCTTGCTTTTAATTTGAAGCATGGCCGTAATTTTATACGGTATTAAATCAAAATTACCCAGTCGACCGACTTTATCTTGATTTATTCGGCAATCTTTTTCAATGAGCCTCCATCAATTTTTCCGCGCCATCTCAGGCCGACGGCCGAGAGTGGAGACCCTTCAGAAGAAATTATTCACCGATCGATTTCGCTCCTCCTAAGTGTTGTGAGAATTTCAATAAAGAACACTTACTTACTGCCAACTTGCTATCTTTGCTTTTTCATTAAGAGTGAAAACGGATACTATTTCTCATTTCGAAGAAGAACGTCCACGTCGTTCTCGAAAGAAAAATTGCTCCCGCCCGCTACACTTTTTATGCTGTATAATAGTGATGTCAGGTTATTCATTTTTTTTTGTACTTAAGTAATCGAGTCAATTTTAAGAACTCGAGTATCATTGGCATTCGAATACTATTTAACTTTAAATTGAAGGGGAAACTAATTAATTGGCTTTTATTTCATTTTGTTAGTTTAGTTTAAATATGAATCACAAATATTTTGATCTTATTTCAAATTGAATCGATAGAAAAATCAGTATTATCCATGTCCGTTTTTAATCTGGCCATATCCTTCTGAAAGTGGTATCTTTACAGAAGTTTTTTGTAAGAAAGCTATGTTTCTTAGTTACTCAACTTCTATTTTATAAAAAGAAAGTTTTCAAACTTTTACACAGAGAGTAGTGATGATAGGATAGTGTTGGGACATGACCAATATCTAATCGCTCTAGTTTTGTCCCGTACTTATGATCGAATTGAATTTAAAATCACTCACACCTTCAAACTTCATATATCAAATAAAAAAAACGCCTTTTGTGCTGAGACTTGAGACCGTGAGAATTGTTTTTCAATTCTAATTCGTGTTTCTTTCGTGCAAAAGTTTGAAGTTTATCTTATGTATTTTATTCGTGTAAAAAAATTTAATCACACATCAATTCACATCGCGAGTGCCTAATTACGCCCTTTTATGCTGCCAGGTATTATGTGCAAAGGAAACGTTGATTTATATTAATGTGTTCCTATTAAGGGACAACATTTATTTGCCACGTAACTTTCCACCTACTATTTATTATCTTTCAGCAATACGTTAAAAAAACGTTCATTTCAGATTACCGTAATTATAAACATCATATCACCAATATTGAAATAAATATTTGAGAATTACTCTTGGGTATCGGAAAGTCACAGAATAAATCTGCAATTTCTAATGTCTAAAACACTCATTACACAAAAATTCCATCTGTAACGAGTATTTGGTTCATGTTATTCGAGTTAACATCTCTAGCCGTATAGTTAGTTTATTTGCTCGAAGACTTGCGTTACACTTTTTCTTTGTACCCTTAGTTTAATACTTATACTCGTACGTTCATTTCATTTATTTCAAAAGAAGAATACCCGAGGAGATTTAATTCAATTCTGACGGTCTCGGGATGTTTCAGGCCAGCCATCCACTTTGCTGATTAGAATCTATTGAGTCGCGATTGCTTTGCGACATTTAAAATTGTTTTCATTCCTTTCGTTATTGTGTTATATAAATGCATTCTCGATAGTTCACCCTTTATTTGTACAACTTTTTGTGATTTATGACTATTTTCAACTGCCCGTTTCGTTGATCGATTTCAATTAAATATTATATTGTCCTAATTTCCCTTTGTACTTTCACTCATCGCCGGTAAATTGGATTACCTTTTAATGTAGTCGTTCATCATTATCCATACAACAAATACACATGGAGATAATCACAAGAAAACTATGAACTTCTGATTTCTTTCTGCGAGTTGTTTCTCATTCATATACTAATAATTTAAATCGGCATGACCGATGGTATGATGCTGAAATAACTTTCAATTTTATATAACAATTCCTGTAGTACAAAATACTTTCTATTAATGCTAATTTATCCATTTTAAAGTGGAATTGTCACTTCATTGTGGAAATGCATTGTTTTAATTGAATAAATTAAACACAGGATTTTTATACTATATTTACAATTATCACGACCAATTTCGCTCGAGGCCAGCATTATTAACCGATCAATCAATCAATTTTTTCAGATATGGATCAGTTATCAAAATTTAGAAACAAATTTAATTTCCTTACATCTCCACATAACCAAAGTCAATTGACAGTCTCTTTTAATATATCTTGTCACTTCTTTGGTGGAAAGATATTGTATCATTATAAAAAAAGGGCAATTTTATAATATATTAGAATGATCATGACCGATTTCCTTTATCCCGAGCATTATTGAATGATAAAATATACAAAATTTGTTTTCTGTTTATTTAAATTCTATCAGTAATATAAATGAAATTTAAATAAATATATGTATTATCTTGTTCATAGTATTTTTTGTTTCGAAAAAATAATCAGACTTCTAGATTCTTTCGTGTTTGTTTGCTTTTTATTAGCTTTCCTTAAAGGATACAAAAGTGACATCTGTTTGATAATCCGATAATTTAATGACAACTCCATTTTCTATTTTCTGTCTCGTCTCCTTCAATAAATTGATTATTGACATTGATTACAGTAGTATATGGTTTTGTTTTCTATATTTTTATACTCCAGCGGTCACGGCAAGATCATTCTTTATCTTGATATTATATATTAATATCATTTTTGTTTTGATTTTTTTTCTTTCACCTATTATATGAGTGACACAGATGTCAGTTTGACAAACATCAACGGGGATTAAATTATTTATTATAACCCAGCGTTGATTTTAATTGCAATATTTTGATGCAAGTGCATTGGTGGGGGTCCCTTATTATTCGTAGAATTTTAAATTGAAATTTATGTTTCAATCAATTGTCCGGTCAATTCGATACTAGTTGACTTTGTAAATGATATTCATAATGTATACGCCCTAAAAGACAAAAAAATAAATACGGAAAATTTTCGAATTTTTA
This sequence comes from Himalopsyche japonica, assembly GCA_028555115.1. Lineage (NCBI taxonomy): Eukaryota > Metazoa > Arthropoda > Insecta > Trichoptera > Rhyacophilidae > Himalopsyche > Himalopsyche japonica. The sequence goes on from JAHFWJ010000626.1 coordinate 45,301, forward strand.
GAATAGCCACTGTGATTTTAGACAATTAGACAAATTAATGTGGAAGCTATCACTTATTAATTACGAAGTGAAAAGCGATATTAACTTTGCAATAGAGTCTACGTGTTATTATTTTATCATATTTGACAATTTCCGAAACTGTCAGGCTGTGAACTATCATTAAAAAAAATATTATTTAATCATTTTCAAGGATTTCACTGCCTTTTTAAATATAAATATCTACTAATATTTAAAGTGTTAACCAGCACTCTTTTGTAGAAAAGCATTAAATAATAAAATATTTATTGCTATTTTCATAATTTTAGATAAATCATTTCTAGTTCAGATCTCAATAATACAAAATTATGGAAATAGTACTAAACTTGATCAAATTTAAATATTCGAAACTTTGTACGACTCCACATGCTGTTTTTTTTTTGTTCTGTTTTCAAATTGACATATTGACAAATTGACAAACCATTATACAAGAAAAAGTTATGAAATAAGTACTTATATGTACTTAATGTTGTGTTTTATGTACTTTTTTAATGAATACAATGAAGGTAATTATTTCGTCATTTAGTAAATTGTTTACGCGATAATTTAGGAAATAACCTACATAAAGATTTTTTTAAGCATGAAGCTTAATTTTATTTTTATATATTACCACAGACTAACCGTAAAGCTAAGCCGTTTTAACGTCTGACCTGCAGTATATATAATAGTATATTTCTCCTAACAGTGGTCATTCGTCGTGTTTTCGTTTTCCCTCGTGACTTAAATATTATAATAAACCGCATTCGAAGAAATTTCATAATATAGCATACCTATTGTAGCACGCCAAATATATTGTAAGCAGGACATTCATACGCGGAGTTCATGCGATTATTATTCGAAATATCAAAAGAAATCACCACATAATAGATCGGGGAATAATTCACCGAAATTCCACCGTAGTTTTTCACAAACATTCAACATTGCCTCAGTCACTCCTTTTGGTGTGTGCGCCTATGGAAGGTAAGTTTGAAAATGGAACCTGCATAAACGAAAGCTTTGTTTTTGCTGACAGGTATCTATGTATATACATGAATGTGTGTTTGTATGTATATCCTTTATGTATTGCTATTTTAAGGATAGGAAATGTTTGAATCTTTCAAAATATCTTCTTTACACCCTCGCGTTTCTGGATCACTACAACCATGTGATAACACATCTGAAGAATTTTTTTTAACCATTATAAAAACTTTTACGAACCATTCAACCGTGTCACACTTTGAGAATGATATGATTTTGCATATTGTAAATTGTTCATAAATTAAATTTGATTTTGGAATAAACATTTAAATAAATGATTTTTTTAAGTATTCCCCTAATTCGATTACTTTGAATCTAATCAAGAACTATTGGTATTTTAAAATGTTACCATCTTTGCAAAACTGTAAGACTTTGAGGATATAAATTTCTAATGACATTTTGCAAACCATCGATTGTTCTTAAACTAATTACAATTTTATTTGTTAACCTGTTTCTATTAAAATTATTTTTTATCGATAGCTGTAACGACATATTTTCACATAGTTTTATGCTTAGCATGACAGTATGGACTTGAAAATGTAACAAAATCGCTTTAATGAAAATGCATTCAGCCCATCGTGAGCCCGTCGTACGTTAATTAATCTAGGCTCTAGTCTATCATAATAGCCGACTAATTAGCTTCTTTGTATAGTCTTACCTAATTAAAATGGTTGCAGAATTTTCGTGACATGTCCTAGTTAAGAATACCCGCTGTTAGCTTCTTCTTTCTTGTCTGTTCGTTTCGAAAGTCCCCGTCGCGTGCTGCGAAGCAATTCGTCTTGCCATCATCTTCGTAACGTTTGTACTCGAAATCTACTCGACCATTGTATTATTTGATTTTAAAATAATAATATTAAATTGTTCTAGAAGTGTTCAGAATAAATACAGTAAATCTTGCGGCACGGAATGTTTTTAGTATTGCTATGCACCATGGACTGTTACATGTTGCTACGTCAAAATCGACACGTATTTTATGTTTTGTGGAGCATCTTCAAACAAAACAGTCTTATCCCTAAATTATTGAAAATGCTGTATTATAAGTAAGGTTGCCGACGCTTTCTGTAACGGTTTCGGGACGAATAGGTCAAAACTGAATAGCATTATCAGTTAACCATTACCTAGTTTAAATTAGTGTTCATCCGGAATTCAGGACACTTGGCAACCCTAATTATAATGTTTTATATATATTTTTAAAGAGTTTTGACTCTGTGTTAATAACAGTGGAAAGTCAACTCTAATACATTAATTGTATAGTTTCTCATTGAAACTTAACAACTCAGATATAATATACGTTATCGACTGACAGTGCTTGATTGGAATTTCATTTGTTGAATCTATGTGGATCTATGGATTTCGCCCTTCGGTATCTTAATACATTCTATTGTACGGGTGTTATAGAGCTGAATGACAGTAAGCCGTTTGCATCACTCATACACAAGAGTTATTATACAGAAAAGGTACAGAACCTTAGTCTAGGAGCCAAATATACATATATCTGAAATAAAATTTTAATAATAACTTTTGATTTGATTATAACGGCTTCCAATTTTGGAAACGATCATGTTACCAAAAATGCAACCTAATGATTTTCTGGTATAAGGTTTTTGCATTTATCAATTACCTTTATAATTTTTTTTTTTTTTTAAATAATAAAAACACATTTTTTTAGTACTTATTTCCACAATATATTTTTTGATCAGGACCGGTTTCGCTCATCGCGAGCATGAGCGAAACCGGTCCTGATCAAAAAATATATTGTGGAAATAAGTACTAAAAAAATGTGTTTTTATTATTTAAAATATAATGCCTTTCCATCAAGAAGTGACAGTTAACACCTTAAAAGTACCTTTATAATGTAATTGAGTAATTCGGTACTCAAAGATAGCTATTAATTTTAAATGGATTTGTCATTTATACGAATATGATAGTATAGATGTCAATTGTATTTATCCGTTTATCCACTTTTTATATAATGACCTTATGATTGCATCCGCTGTTTGATAAAGATATGTGTTCTTTTGAGAGAAATTATATATTGTCGACGTGTACGCATTTTGTCACCAATACTAAAATATTGTTGGGGGACGATATCTCTACCTTTGGGTATGAGAAAGTTGAGATATTTATTAAAAATAAAAACAATGGTCTATGCTTTGAACACTTGAAAAAGCCCTGCATGTACATGATATTTATAGGCAAAAGAAAATAGAATATATGTGGCGTTTTGTTGACGTACATTACTGGATCGTTTGTGAAGGTGCAGATAGAAGGCGGCAAGCCCGCGCCTGTTTTGAAATAATAATTAATTAGGCGCATAGTCTCAGGCGTCCGTCCGTTGAAATATCTTAATTGAAACCATTTAAACGTGATTTCGGTGGATTGGACCAATTAGAGACTTTCGGCGTACCGCCTTACACATTCGATATGCCTCGATAATAATTAGAAAGTTCCCATGGGAACGGGCGATATCAAAACGAAAAGAATTTTATAAAAAAAACAGTCAGGGCTGTGGAGTCATTAAAAAAAACACGAATGCGACTTAAAATTGTTCAATTTTGTCCGATTTTTTTTCCTTTTTTTTGTATTTATGTAAGTTAATGGTTCTTTACTTGTTTAAAAGACTATTACATTAATTTATCGCTTAACTTCCAATTGTTCGAAAGCATTAAACCTAAAGCCTTTATTATTTATTTTTTTTAATTTTTGATCGATAGTTTCTGTTACTTCACAGACATTCCATTCTTACTTCCGCTAATTCTAGCGATCGCGATCCGTCATCGTATACCGATACTAAACCGAATCGAACATTTCATCATTGACGTCTCTCATTATTTTGGCGGCAAATCTGTCGCGATCGCTCGCCGTGTTTTGGCGGGAATAAATTCCCGCCCATTTTAATCTGCGGATAACAAATGGACGCAGAAGTGGTGTAATAATTTTGGCGCGCTTATCTCTCGGTTATCCTCGATTCAGTAAAAATTTTTCAATTCGCTTGATGACGAAAACTTAAAGAAGTATGTACTCGCAACGTTTTTTTTTTGCCACCTCTGATTCTATCACTAAGAGCAGTCGACGTTTCGACGAGAATAATGTTCTCGTCTGGAGCGATTATTATGATTAATTCGTAGACTTCATGGACAAGAAGTCAAGTGGCCTCTTTGAATTAAACACTCCAACGTGTTGAATTGATAGAAATAATTGAAAACTAAGAATTCTTTTAAATACTCAAAATCGCTTTTCTCAGGTCATGTGGGTGGGTGCGGCATCACAGAAGACGTGGTTCAGTGGATGGAGAAGATCCAGAACTCTGCTGTGGATGAAGAGGACCACCCTGCACCTGCGAGACCTTCCTCTTTGCCGAGTGCCAATGCTATCAGGGATGATTTCTATGGAGGCAGAAAACCTAGCTTGTAAGATTATTTTAAATCAAACTAACGAGCTTATTATTTTGATTGGAATAAATTTAGATACCGTCTGAGGATTTTTTATGAATCTGTGATGTAAGATTTGAATCATTCAAATTTTTTACTAAGCGCACAGGTGAACTCGAACTGAACATAATTTGCTTACATTCTAAAATGTCCAGGTACTACTGAACTAATTGTCTTTTATTTATATAAATTTAATCTCTTTCCGCCACGAGGTGACAATTGGATGTCATTATTATCAAATCAATTTTAACATTTATTCCAATCACTATCAGTGTAGTTCCCACGCTTATTTTTTATAATTTCTCATCATTGTTTTTACATTTAAACTTTCTACTAACTATTAGTTTGAATTCATCCGTACGCTTGAATCTTCAAAGATGTCTAAAGAAGACACCCAGTTTGTTAGTGACCAAACAAATTGAAGTGTCCTAAAATTGAGCCAATCAATCATCTATATTTGTATTTCTTTGAGGAAGGTCTACTGTGTGCTGACAGATAGAAAATCGAATCGATACAATATGCCTCAAATAGGATGTGGATATGACAAACAAGGAATATCTGTTTTTGTGTATCATTCTATCGAATGCAGATTTTGTGTTGGCCAGTGATTGTCCTTATAATAAATAATTGCAGTTCATTTGTTAGAATTGACACATTTGTGCATAATCAATGAATTAAAAATGGCTGAAACTTGCTGAAGTCAGTAATTATCAAATAAAATTTCACATTGGGAAAAAAGGCTATGATATTGTGGAGTGGGAGTCGAGTTTGATGACGGCTTTTTATTTTCAGATTCGACTTTGAATCGCCAATGGAAACATCAGCTCGTAATAGGTTCGCAAAGTACACGAGGGAAGCAAACGAGGCTCATCAACATTCCAGTGGGGAAGGCACGCGACACCGACGAGCCACGAGACCCAAAGAAGATAACAGGAACACCTGCTCGCTTTACATCCAAACTGATCCGCTCATCTGGAGACACATTAGGGAAGGATTTCCGGATGTGAGCGATATCTCTATTTATGAAATGATTACTCCATAGTGTTTGTAATAGTGCCATCCACATTTAATATGATCGTCAGTTGTGCTCATGTATATGTTTATATGCTTTATAGCACCGGGATCCGTCCAAGAAGAGTGAAATCGACGAGAAGACCCGCGAGGAGATTCTATCCCTGATTGCTCATCACGTGACTGCAGTCAACTACATTTACCGTGATACCAAGTTTGACGGCCGCATCGAACATCGTAATATCAAATTTGAAGTTCAAAGAATCAAAGTACGTTAATAAAAAATATATGTACATTTTAAATTGAATCCCTTCACCATGAGTTAAAAATTTGACTATTTGAAATTATTTTTTACCATTTTATTTACACCTTTGAGGAGGCATTTACTTTCCATTGTCATGAAATCCTATTCAAATGATTACTGCTTAAAATTTCTTAAACTGCTGACTACTATCATCTCATCAAAAACACTGTATTAAAATTTTCATATTAGAGCTAATTTATAAATTATATCATTTTAGATTGACGATGATTCCGCATGCAATTCTCATCACTTTGCCGGTGAGCTCAATCAGTTTTGCCTGGAAAACATCGATGTCTCCAACTTCCTCAATCTCCACTCCCTGGGAAATCATGAAGACTTTTGTCTCGCATACGTATTCACGTTTAGGGACTTCACAGGCGGTACTTTAGGTGAGTGGTGCCTTCTATCGAAAATTTATTATAAAAGTTTTGCTATTCATATATAGTTAATAGTGTATATAATTACTGATTTCTGATGTATTTTAAGGATTTGCTTAAACACTAAATGAAATAAATAACTTTCAAAAAAATATCATCAAAAACCAGATGAACAAATCATGTAATAGAAAAACACACCTGATTTTATTCCCATAGGGGTCCATCATCCAGCTGTCATCTTGGCACCAATGAAGGGGTTGGCACCAATGATACACAATTTTACTAATTGGTCTATGTTGAACTTGTATGTATAAGGAGGTGCTGGTTCACACCATTCAGAAAATGAGAGGCGAGCAGAATTAAAGCTCTCCCAAAACAATTGATCTGGACAATTACAATATCTCTACAACCATTTTAATGCTGTATATACTAACAACAAATTTATACTTTTCAGGTCTGGCCTGGGTTGCATCAGCCAGTGGCGCGTCCGGTGGCATTTGCGAAAAGTATAAAACATACACGGAGACTATCGGTGGAATGTATCAGAGTACGAAGAGGTCTTTGAATACGGGGATCATCACATTCGTTAATTATAACAGTAGAGTTCCACCGAAAGTCAGTCAGCTCACCCTTGCTCACGAGATAGGACACAATTTTGGCTCACCGGTAAGATAGAAATTCTTTTTGACCACTATCATGTTAACCATTGTGAAGCTTGTGAATTATTGAAATCCTCATATATAGACTGAGAGAAAAATATTATCATTAAATCAGGATTGCGGTTTTAAATAAGTACTATATTTTCATTGTTGCAGCACGATTACCCAAACGAATGCAGACCTGGTGGTTTAAATGGAAACTACATAATGTTTGCGTCAGCCACAAGCGGGGACAGACCAAATAACAGCAAGTTCTCGGCTTGCTCCGTGGGCAACATATCAAACGTGCTGGACGCCATGGTAGACAATAAGAAGAGGAATTGTTTCACGGCGAGCGCTGGCGCTTTCTGTGGCAACAAAATTGTGGAAGCTGGCGAGGAATGCGATTGCGGTGAGTCTCGGCATCGGTGTGGTAATTTTACTCAACCAAATGAAATTTGACAACGTATTTCGGTTTATTGTAAGACTACCTAATACTTTCAAGTTGTGTTTAACCTCTAACCGCCCAAGCATTTTTTTTGGGAAATATTCGCGCGACCCGCAGTTGTTCTCAAAATAATTTTATCTCTAAATCTATTCATTATATTTGGGTATAATAAGAAACATTATCAAAATAAAAGATTGTTTATAATTTACTAAAGTTTTATTTGTCATTTTTCACATTTTATATAATTACACGTTAAAGTTAAAGAATAAAAACTTCTCTGAGGGGTTCGCGCACTCAGATCACTCAGAGCCACTGCCTCAAAGAAAAAATATTCTTTGTATTGTATGAAAAAAATCTGTTTCCCCATCAAAATGTAGTGAATAGTGTAGATTAAGCTGATATATTTTGGTTCGCCTAAAATAACAATGCACATACCAAGAGCCAATATTGTAACACAGATGTTTATTTTATTCATGACGATAAAAATATTTTTTGGAACCGAAAATAAAATTATTGAACAGTATCTCAAAGACATTATTTATAGAAGCTAATATTCATATTTTGAATACTATTTTCATAAATCAGTGTAACTCGATAGAGAAATGCACCACAATCACCGGTCCCGTACGGGACCGCTGGGCGTTTAAAGGTTAATTACAGAAAACTTCTTTTAAATGTGAATACGTATTACAACTTATTGAATTGATTCCTTTTCCCAGGTTATGACGATGAAGAATGCACCGACAAGTGTTGCTATCCCAGAATAATTAGTGACTTAGATCGGTTAAAGAATGAATCAGCTAAAGGCTGCCACAGAAGATACAATACTCAATGCAGGTAAAAAGCCCCCTTCTACCCATAAATATGTTAAACCATAAACATAATTTAACATAATTTTTAGGGGTGTTTTGAGAATCTTGGAGTTTTTTAACATTATTTGCATTAAAGGAGTGCTGCTGAAATGTGCAATGTTTAAAAATGTGAAAAAATATTACATTATATTATTGTGTTGACTAATTCATTGTTATCTATAATATTTCCAGTCCGTCGCAAGGCCCATGTTGTATGTCAGATACGTGTCGGTTTGTGCCGGCGTCAGTTCGTGCTACGTGTCGCTCAGAGAGTGATTGCGCTTGGTCTTCCACGTGTGATGGTCGCAGTCCGGAATGTCCCAACCCTCGACCCATGGCTAACAAGACTAGGTGTAACAATGGTAAATTGAATCAATCTGATTATTTCAATCTAAGATAATGCCATTGAATATCTGTGGTTCAACAAACAGTCAATTGATATGTTTTAAAACCTTTTTATTATCCATTTACAATTTACTTGGAAAAGAATCAGATTTTTTTTAACTAAGTTAACAGAATAAAATATCACATATAAAAAACAATATGCACTGTCTAGAACGAAAGAAGTTTTAATCAAAATATTGTTTTTGTCAATAGGCACGCAGTTATGTATCAACGGTGAATGCTCAGGTTCTATTTGCCTGGAATGGAACCTCACCGAGTGCTTCCTCACATCGAGCATAATTCCTAACATTGATAAGCGGAAGCTGTGCGAGCTCGCTTGTCAGAATGGAAATGATACATCGTCATGTAGAAGCACCAGCGAATTTGCTGAACAAGTTGGCTTGCCCCTCGGAGGAATCAGCTTGCGACCTGGTTCGCCATGTGATAATTTTCAGGTTAGTTTTAACATATGAAACAAACTCAATCGCATTTCATGCAACAGATTCCACATTTGATTTACAAACATTGCACAACAACATGATGATACACTTTGCCAATAATCACACATGCACACTGAATTCAAACAAAAAAGTGTATTACGAATGCTTGTCTTTACCTTTTTCAATAATATTTTATAAGTCAATTGGCTATCGTGTCTTAATTGAAAAATATAATATTTAATGATGTTTCTACTTACCGCAGGGATATTGTGACGTGTTCCTCAAGTGCCGAGCTGTAGATGCGGAAGGCCCACTGGTTAGACTGAAGAACCTCTTGCTGAATCGGCAGACTCTGCTGTCTGTCGCTCAATGGGTGACCGAGTACTGGTGGGCCGTCCTGCTTTTAGGAGTCGCTTTCGTCATCTGCATGGGTCTCTTCATCAAATGTTGTGCGGTTCACACGCCCAGCTCTAATCCCAAGCAACCACCGGCCAGGTAATTAATTATTCACTAATGTTGGTGTTTTTAGATTGACCCTGACATTTTACACCTTTATTCTATTCAACTACAAGTACTGCAATTAATTACAAACGTAGGTTAAATGTATTTCGTTAAATGCAATATATTTGTTGAAACTTCTTACTGAAAAATTATATGTATTATGTATTAAATTTTTAACCTCTTTTAATGTATAATAACAATGAAAATGGATGAATTAGAGATAATATAGATTACTGTCGAACTATTGAAACAATGAGTAAAAATTTTATTTTCGCAGGCGATTATCGGAGACACTCCGTAGACCGATAAACACTCTGCGAAGAATGCGTCGAGGAGGTCAACATCACCATCCTAATTCCGGAAACTCCGGGAGCGGCCACGCTGCACCCGGGGGTGGAGGTAATCTCTCTTTTACTTAATCGAACATCTCGGCGAGCCTTCATATAACGGGCTGAAAACAGAAGTAAGGCAAGTGGAGAGCAAAATTGTGTGCAGAACTCTTAGGAAATAAGCAATGAATGCTTTGTATAAATGCCTTCCTATTTTTTTTCAATCCCAAAAGGCTTATCTTCACGTTATCCTCATCCAATGTAAAATTTTTCTAGAATTTTCAAATACTGTTGAAAGCTATTTCACCACCGTCAAAGCTGTTTAATTAAATAAGGTATTTTATTTAAATAATATAGTTTTGTTTTCATTTGATTACTTTTATTTTTGAATATGGGAAGTATGTTGGTTATTATTTCATGAAGTCAATAATTATCCAGGTCACTGGTTCTCACATAAAATTTTTCTCTGATCGCATTATTATCATCAGTGGTACAATGGAACTGTCTCGTTGCCGCACCAAATTTTTGTTTTGAGGTATAATAAGAATACTGCCTGCATTTACTAAAAAAATGATCAATTTGTAAGTCTATAATTTACGATATTGATTGAAGGGTGACTGATGGAATTTGAATTGTTGAAACTTTGTATGATTCCACATATTTATATATTGGTACTACACATATTTATATATTCCACATATATAAATATTGGTACTTATTTAGTTATTTATAAACAACTTGACAAGTCAAGTGTATTCAATCAATTTGAAAATATGAATAATTGTATAAATAAATTTGTAAAACACTTTTTTTTTTAATATCATATTTACTAGGACGTAGTCTGTGGCCACAAAAAAATCCACAGGTGGCCGGGGCTGCACATGAAAACCACTGATCTAGAATCGTTCAACTATGATCCGGTCCCAGATCTTTTTTGCATTCATTTGTGAACATGTGATTTACTTACGGTGATTATAGAAAAGTAGTTAACCTTAAATAATACGGATACTTCTACAAATATGAAGGATTTGATGTTTCTTTTGTGTTGTATTCATGTCTGACAAAACAAAATATGAAAATGGCATCCCAGATATCTCAATAAGTTGGCAGTTATGTACAGCTCTAATGCTCTAAGGGCTAACAACAATATTCGATAATCCTTTTAGAACAGTATAAATTGCTATATTTCACACTATTTTCATTGAATCCTTCCATGTTAAATGCCATATTGTAAATGTCTCATGTATAAATTACCGTTTCTAAAGCACTTCACAAGATTGTTATAAACATATATGGATAATCATCACATATCCGGCTGCAATCAACTGTTTTTTTTTAACCTATGTGAATTCACACAGGTGGTGCGTCAGCCAGAGGTAATTCTTCTCAATCTCGAGACGCCCGGGCTTCAGAGCGACATGCTTTGCAACAGACTGCGAGAGCCAGCGGCGAAGGCGTGAGGGACGGCGGGGGAAGGAGAAATCAGAATCCTCACCGAGGATATCAAGAAGGCAGAGGACACTACCAACAACCCAAAGGTGAATTGATTAAAAATACAATCTATATTGTGGATTTAAACAGTTTCAATTAATTATTTTTTTGTATACATATATGCATATAGTTCTAAATATTAATTATGTTATTCAGCCTCAGCTCCATTGCAAGGCGGCGGCAGAGGTACCGGGGGCGCCGGCGACCGAGGAGAGTTGTACGCGAGGGCTTACTCGGGGCCGTCCAACTCTTACGAACTGCGACCGAACAAAGTCTGACAGTTCTGTCCGCAGCACGACCCTCCCGCCGACTATCCGCCCCCGGTCGTTCCGCAGCCCTCCCCCTCTGTTTACTACCCTCCTTCTGACGCTCGCGACAGACGCTACCGACTTCCCGAAGACTACGCCGGTGACGGATTCTACTCACGTGAAAATCGCCATAATTACGATGCTTACATGCGGATGAACTCTTCTAAAGAATCGGCCGTCGCCCAGCGCAGACCTCGCGATTCGGATCCGTCCTCCGCTTACCGTCGAGACGCTGCAGATTCCGCCTCGGAGATCGGTCCCGCTCGAGAGGAGATGCTCTATCGAATGGATGATGATTTCGTGCACTGGCAGTTTCCCAGGATCATCGTCGGCTATCAGCCGATGAGACCGGTGGGCTCGTCCGGAGTCCAAGGCGTCTCCTTGCAACCCACCATGATGTACCGAGCGGACGGCATGGTGTATCACTTGAGAAACGAAGACCTCACTGAGCCCCGGACCTCATTGTCCGAGACCAAAGCCGACAGTCGGCCTCGCAACGAAGACGGTCCGTCGAGAAACGCGAACCGCCGACTGCCAGAATCTGACGAAAACCAGCGGTTTATCTCGGCTCCTCCTGACTATTCCGTCGAAGATAATATTAACCGTAAGAACCCGGCGGAGACGGAAGGGCGAGCCAGCGGCGAGAGTGTCGACAATGACGAATCGAAGCCTTCTGCCAGAGTTCCGGTCGTCAAGACGGTCGCGTCGCAGACCAACATCACTCTGCAGTCTCCGGATTCTCTCAGTGTCAAAAAATCTTACGATTGTAACAATACTGCCAAAGTTGTTTTAAAAGAATTACCGAGCGATTCTGTCAACCCCCTGGCCGACTCGGAGAATGTCGCATCTCGCTCTAATTCGCGTTGACTGCATCATCATTGCATCGCATAACTTTTGTTTTATTAATAATGCCCTCTATGGAGGCTTGTGCATTTTATTCTTTTTCATATTCCGTCACTAAATATGCAGTGCAAAATTATTTGAACGAGTGAACTGCTAGCCGTAGTCCAATTTTTTAATTTACATGTTGAGATATTCAATATTTTTTATAATGTATTTTAACTAATCCTTTTTTGGCTATATTCTTTTACTATTATTTTGTTGTTCAATTTACCCCTTTTTTTCTTTTAAGATTTTCTTAAATTTTCCTCGCCTGAGATAGTATTAAATTAATTTATTTGTAAGTGATTTTAAGTTCATCGGTGAACCGCATTTGTCCACTTGAAAGAACTGAGATTCTGCTGAAATTCGGAACTGATCCGGTTGAAGAATTTCTCATTCTTTCTGTGATTTTTCCTAAAAGAATTATTTTATACCTTTCCATGTTCTCAGATATCGAGGGGCTATAATTATTAATCTTAGCAAAACCATTATTTCTTAATTAATGTTAATTTAATTTTACCCTTTTATACTTGATATTTTTACTGATCATTCAATTGTGTCGATTTTATTATTACATAGTGGCATTGTGTTATTTTAACTAAATTTGACACAATATGAAATTTTAGTGATTTAATTAATTATTCTTTTTTAAAATGTTCAATGATAGACTGAAGTGATATAAAGTGACAAATAAACTAATAGTGTGAAGTGTCGGAGGCGAGGCGCGTTCGCAGCCAATCCGGACACGAAAGCTCGGGCGCGCCCAGCCATTTTAAGACATTTTAGTTGAAACTGAATCTGCCATTTTATTTTTAAGATTCTCATTACAGTCTCCGCCGAAACGCGAGTGTCTACTCATCGATTGTCAGATCATTAACACAAGCTATTGAAAAGATATCATTCGAAATTGAGTATATTTCTTAAAAATATATTATCGCATACCAAAATATTTATAATAGAAGTTAATATATAACGAGGAAGTCGTATATGACGAGTATTTTAATTACCTACATAATATATTTTAGATGAAGAGAAAACGGCGCGCCGGACTGTATTATTGAAATAACTTCTAAATAGCGTTTAAGATCGCCGTCTGCGGAAACTCTTCTGCGACTTTCGGAGATTCTTTTTATCGATTAAAAATCTTACATAGCGAATATTTTTCAAATCACAAGATTTATAATGAAAGACTTCTTCCTATATTTATCGACTGTTTCATATGAAGGTTTTCACGTTCATTCAGACTAAATTATTTTTTATGTTCGTTTTGCGAATGACGGAAGTTCTGCGAGCGCTGAATGTAAAAAGATTCGTGTACATATGGAATGAATAAATGTTTTTATATCACACTCTGTATCATAGTGTACCTTAGATATTTTAATAATCTGTAAAATGTATGAGAAATCGGAGGAAATATTACCAACCGTGCTGTTTTCAATAATGCTCATTGACAATAAAGAATACCTGTCTGCCCAAAATTCCGTCTTCTTAAAATACGCATACTGCCAAAACGCTTGCACTTCCGTTTGATGGCACATTAAGCAGAAAGGCTCACGTGTATATGAAATGAAAACAAACATTGTACCCTCTAGATTCTAGATTAAATTTATTGTATATTTTTAATGATTTAATTCTTTTTATCCCGATGTGTTGAACTGTTTTTATTGTTCTTCCGATCCTCTCATGGTGAAGTGTCATTGATTTTACAGTATTTTAATATTACATCTACAAAGCAACTTTCCATCAAATAATTTTTATTTGACATTTATTGTATCAATATTTAAATGTCCTCTTTGTTATTATATTCTTACGCACAAAAAAATATTTTCGGTTATTTACTTACTTTACTATAAAATTTTCTATCCTTATTCAAAAACGAAACGAAAGTTGTTTAAAAAAAACACATTTGTGTCTTTATCCGAAATCTACTCTTAACCGCCTGGTGTTTCAAAAGAAAATAATATTAGTAATCCTACCATTAAAGATCAAATCATGATAAAATATATTTTATCATTTAATTTCATTATTTATTGTATAATTTGTCCATCAAACAATGGATAAATTATAAATAATGATGGGGGAAAATTGTTTTTTGTATTTATTTTTTGAGTAAGGTTTCAATTTAAAAATATATATTGTACATTCGCAGCATAGATATAAATAATTTGTGGTCATTTGCTTTTTGTGAAAATTGACAGACATATAGGAGAATGAAGGCATATTTGATCAAAAAAATAATTATTAATCATAACTCGTTGATGGTTTTTATCTACATTAAATTTTGATATTTTTCTGTCAAAAGGAACAATTAAATATCATCATTAGACATGTTTCAGGCCGTAAAAACATCGACGGCTATGTATGGTAGAAAAAAATAATTTTAATAAATGTAAACGTAATTATTTTTTGTACAAATCTTCCGAAATTAAATCTTAATCATTAGAAGTTATCAAAGAAGAATGATTCCCATTTTGGCATTTGTAAACTGTGATGTGGCATCTGTGGTAATATTTCCAATTTAACTTGACCAATTGGTGTTGTATGGATAAAAAGGAGAACTTGATGTCATTGAAAAATTTGTTCCCCTCACCATTGAAACACTAAATCATTTGTTTATTTGTATCACAATGACATATATATATTATACATAATAATGTGAATATTTTAATTATAATAAAGATGAATGTTGAATAATAATCAATGTGATTTCAAAAGTGTAAAAATCAAAATAAATTTTACATTTAAATGAGATTTTTTTGTGCTTTTTTTAACAGCCAATTGTCGACTTTATCTTACCCTAAACTAACATTGTATAGCCCATCACTTATCATGCTTTGTAAACAGACATCCACGCCAAATACTATGGGTGCTGTAGTTCAACTTTTCAGGAATTCAAAGACAAGCAGGTGGACTTGCATACTTCTCGACACCCAAACTCAAATTGCTTTGGATATACGCTGCAATTTCAGTCTTGAAATACTGCTGATGGTAATCTGTTGTCGAGCCTGACACTGGTGAATGGTTGGTCAAATCATTATAGCATTTCCGCTGATCAATGGCCCAATATTCAGAGTTAAAAAAAAATTTGAAATAAATGTGAAAATTTTATCTACGGAAGTGTTTCCCAGAATGTGGGTTCCAACTTATGCAGCTAAGTTTTTTGTTATTATCTATACATATAAAATGGGTTTTTCAACATTATTTTGTCAACCCAACCGACACAGTGTTTTTCATACAAATTAAATTTGTCTGCATTGTTTTTTTTTCGAAATGTTTTCTTTCCATATAGAGTTGTAAATGGAGCAACAAAAAATAATTGGGTTGGCTTTTATGGAAACCAGATGCATTAGGATTGTTTCACAACATTAAAAAACACAAAGAAATGTCCTATGTTGTCACTATCACTTTAACAAATGCATCCTTAACAAATAACTCACTCGTAATCGCCATTACCGTGACGAGTCGAAGCCACCAATCGTGAAATTTAAAACTGATTTGTGACTCTGGTGGAGATCACGATAAATTTATAGGGTTCGAGAAATCGATGTTTTAAGCATTTAAACCTAATAATTTGAGTGTAAGGAGGCGGCAGTAGCTGGACAAATTAGGTGATATTTTGAAACCAAAATCAGTCTAAGTAGTAGTCCATGTACAAGTTGTTGACCATTTGTCAAAAAAATGTTTATATGAAGGTTTCTAGAAGTGAAAACCTTGGGAAAACTATTTTTTAATTAGCCGCACCATTTACCAACACGACTGTGAAGAATTCAAATGTTTAACGGACTTCGTAATTGCACAGTGGAAGCATTAGTTGGTTCTGGTGAGTGATCTGTCATTTTTTGCTATTGTCTTAAGGATTTTGTTAAAGTAAAAATCAAAAAAAATTAAGAAAAATGAGGAGATGGAATCAAGGGTAGAACGAGCTGCAGAAAGGCAAAGGAAGAAAGAAGAAAAAGATAAATCTAAAGAAAATATGCTCCAGAAATTTAAATTGAAAAAAGCAAGATCATTGAAGAAAAACTGGCAATTTTCATTGGAAAGTTCAGAACCAAACATAGAAATTATTAACTCTTCAAAAGATAACTGGAATGAAGAGTCCGAAGCTGAAGCATTCAAATTGGATGCCTGTTGAGAAACACGCCAACGAGCATGTCATATTTTTGTATGAAAGAGAATATTTCCCAAGGAAAATTCTTCACGTTGCCAAAGCTTCAGCAACTATTTCTTCTATGCAGAAGTAGGGACATTTGTGGAAGTGGTCAGAGAAGCCTGATGTGCTAGATTATGACAGAAAGACCATAGTTTCCCATAAAAAACTTCCTACAAAAATGCCTGAATTGGATAATTTGTGGACTTTTCTTACCCTTTCATTATTTCAATAATAATAAAACATTTATGGAAAAGTAAATTTTTTTATAACAATTAACAAAATAAACAATATTGTAAAAATTGTTCATGTACTTTTATTAATTCACCTTTCAGAACTGATAGTCTACTACTCAAACAATACATAGCCAATTACTGGCTATTTCATTTTTAAGGTTGGTGAACCACTGAAACATTCTCTGAAATATTTGAAATGGCTTGTTTTTTTTTTTTTGCAATGCAACTTTTTAAAATCTGTCTTCATACAAATAATCTACAGTGCTTAAAGATTATCTTGATGTATCCACTTTCGTTGTTCAATAATAAAGTAAGCTGTGGATTGTTGTCTAAGTTGAAAATTTCCTTAGCCGGTCAACTACTGGTACGTATGCCTTTATGGTCAGCTCACCCTAACTAAAGTCAATGACACAGATAAACTGACAACAAAACTGGAGAAATAAACAATATCAACACCCTTTATGGCAGAGGCTTACTGATCAATTGAAAAAAAACAGTATAGAATTCATCAATTTATTTTATTGTTTGTTTGAAGCAAAAAAATAAACATAAATGAAATTTGTGGCGAATGAAGGACAAAAAATTACTTTTATTTAGTATTTCTTTTTGATATGCGTTTTGCAACAAAACTGAAATTTTACACAATTCTATCGTAGATTTAATAACCAAACCTCTTCTCTGATATCTCCTTGAGAAAGATAATTATAAAAACTGTAACAATGTATAAAAAACAGTTACATTACAAAAAAAATTATATTTCATAGGAGCAGGGTATTTATTTCAAATTAATTATTGGACACATGTAAGTATATTGAAAAACTTTTTGTTGTCATATTAATAACACCGACATGTTATAATGATATTACATAAATGCCAGATTCAATGCTATACTATCTAATCAATATAATATGTTATACCAAACGTGACCATTTATTTTTTCCTCAAAACAGGACATCTTTTAATTTTATATCACAATATTTGTAACACAGTGAAAAAATAGCAATGTATTTAGTTTAGTTAAAACTAGTTCTGACAATGGCGTGAGCCGAAACAACTATCAAGTATATCTTATAAAAATTTTGTAGAACTAAAATACATTGCTACTTTTTCCAGTGTTGTAATGGAGTTCTACCAAGTAAATGACAATTCAATCAGTACATAATATTTGTATTTAAAAAAAGCATATTTCTTCATAGTTTTTTTATATTTCATTGGTTTTTCTACAAAAAAAATATTACACTAAGACAAAATATAAATGCAAACAATAAAATGAATAAAAAAATACATTTTTTCCAGTGTGAAGTAGTAATATGTGCCTTTTATGTGAAAAAATTTTTTTTTTACGTTACTTCAGGCTGCTCTGCTGCTAAAGACGTTTTGATGCCCCGAGGCAGTACTTGGAGACAACAGAACAGGCAACCTTGAAACCGGATGCATGGTCACATCAGTTATACCCAATTCTAATAAATCACCATTTACTTTCAAACAAAATTGGCTATCATAAAGAGATGTGGGGATGTAACAAATAATAGTCATAGATGACATAAAATATGACAAAGCCAGTTGCAAATTATTGCTTACAGATACAAAATAAATGATTTTAGAATAAGTCAATAACAATAAACACATAATTTGCTTGTTTTATGGCTGTATACTAAAATTAGCATTGAATTCACTCATCAATTTTTATTTTAGTACAAATAAACATAGAAATAAATATTGTAAACCAATATATAATATTATTTTAAGTGTTGCCTCACACATACACTCTTTTCTTTTGAACATTTGCAAATTGCAGTCTCGGAATATCTAATAAAATAATTAATCATAGAAAATGCAGGTACAAATCTAAAATAGCAATAAATACATTAGGAATAACTTTCTATTTACATCTATCTTGTAAGTAATTTTGTTTTTTCAGACATTTATTTCACTAGAATTTCATTGTGTGAAAAAGACGGTCTGCACGGCATATCACTAAATAAATTTGTGTGCCGTTTAAAATGCTACAATTTTTTATTTGATATAAACCTAATTAAAATATCAATACTTCTTATGTGACTAATAATTATTTTAAATAAAGAAATGCTGATTAAAGTAACAATAATAAATCTATGCGTGTTCTAATACTCATACATAACGCTGTCTACCTCGGTAGTGTGTATGAAATGTGATAATTTATTACAATGAATGTAATGAATGATAATTGAAATTTACGGATGTGTCATGGCCTGTTCCTGTTTGTATACGGCGTGATAAGCGTTTCGTATCAGAGCGTACGGAAAACAGGACTCTAATAGATCCATAGTGAGGAAGGGGGATTCCTGCACTATTAAATCTAACAGCAAATACACGGACTCCCTATTTTTTATGGCTTCCTTTTCGGCTTCTTGTCCTAATCTAAGCAGTGAAGACGAGGTCAAAGCTAAAAATTCTTTCATCCTATCTTCGATATCCCCCTGTCCGCATATAGTAAACAGAGCACCAAAAATATTATTGATAGCCAACGCCATGCAGTGAATGTTATTAGAGTGACCTTCCAATGAGGCTTTATAAAAAGAGCCGTCGCTTCTGGCCAACTTGGGAATCGACACCGCAACAAACACCATCAAAAGGCACACGAGAAGGTGCTCTTCTTCGTCAGATTCCGCTTTGTGTTGGCGTAAAGCTGCAGCCAGAGTGGGATCAACTTTGCACGGCAGACCAGCTGCAGAAGACATCTCTGAAATAATTCGCATGGGATCGCCGCTCGGAAGATGATGTTGAAAATCTTTGATCGAACTAATCAAAAACGGTATTCTCTGCTCTAAAACATCCAACAACGCCTCTTGGGCGATCTGCCGGAAGCTCAAAATCACCCCGACAATCGTCATTCTCTGCAATACATTATCGACGAATTGAAGTCTTTTGAACTGCTCTTTCATAATTTCAGGCTTATCAAAATTAGTTCTCAGCATCTGCAATACTTCTTTATTGCTAGCGACGAGTTTCTTCAGTTCTAGGACCTGACTAGAAATGTGCCACATCAGGGTCTCGTTCAATAATTTCATTCCGTATGGTCCGATCAATTCCGCTAAAGCGCGAAGTTCATTGAGATCAGAGAATTCTTCAGCATTGAAAGGGATCGTACCTTCCGTAGTTAGACTGACAAAAGCTTTTTGGTTCATGGAGAAACAAATATTACCTGCGCTCACCCGTCTCAACAGTGTCTCCGAATACCATTGGGTGTACGAAGAGGCGATAGTTTTTTCACCGTGACTGTCCACATTCTGAGTTTGTTGGAGCAAGGCATTATTGAACACTCTAGTGATATCAATGTGAACATAATTCTCAACTGTTTGCAATACGTTCATGTAAGCGCGAACGCTGACAAGCAATTCGGTGGGTTTTGCTATTTCGCTTGTGTCATTATTGAACATCACCATGCCAACGAGTGCTTTAGAAAATCTATTTTCTAAATGTTGGTGTAAATATTCCCTCGGGGCAAACGTATACTCCCAGACGTTGACAGTCGTACAGTAATTTATAGCATAGCAGAGTTCAGTGAGGGCCATATGAAGTTTATCCATTGTAGTTAATTCTTCACGGGTTTTTCTGTAACTTTCGGAGCCAGGTTTCACCACTTCGATGGCGTTCTTTTTATTTTTATCTTTCTTTTTTCGGTTAGCGAGTTGCGCAATAGTCTGGGCGCAGTGTTTCGGAAGCAGTTTGTCGCTCATTGTGCACTGTTCATCGCAAATAGTAGTTATAATATTTTTGGCTTCTTTGGCCATCTCTTCCAAAAACATGTTGACAACGGAGAGACTTCTCTCCCTGATATGGTGCCGCTCTTCCGGACAAAGTTCATGAGTGCAATTCTGAAAGTGGCTGCAGATCAATGGGAATGCGATGATGTAACGGTTTTGAGCGGGAAACTCTAAGCACATGTGGAATTGATCTTCGAATATTTTACTATAAAAACAAAATATTGACAAATCTGACGATTCAACCATTATTTCATCCAGGTTATCAACCATTTTAGTGTGATAGACCATTTTATCAATCAACTGAGCCATTTCTCGGTTTTCCATCAGAACGAGGGGCATTTTAGCAGTAGAGGTATATGCTTGCAATCTAAACCAATCCAATCTGAATGCTCTGAAATCGAACATTTCGTTACCTTCCACTTGCTTGACGTTGAGGTTCGCAGCGGTACTGCAAAGCGAAGAAAGAATGATACTCTCTTCTTCGGGACACACTTGCAAATTTTGAATCAAAATATTCAAAGCGATAGCATCATATCCAGATAAGTATTGAATGTAATAACGTTGCATGACTTGGCTATATTTACGGACCAATGCTCGCAGTTCCTCCATGTGAAAGAGTAGTTCGGGCAATTGCCTGTCGACGAGATCTTCGGCAGACTTGCCTTTCGCTTTCTGAAGGGGAGGATTATCGTTGTGTCTCAGCAACCAAAAGACTTCGTCTCTCGAATAGCACAGACCGATAAATATGAGCAGCGCTTTCGGCCCAAGCAGACCCGGTTGATCGGTCAGCATTAGACCCAACTCTTTCAGGGCGGTACGAAGGAACTTCCTGCGTTCCCTGTGTTTATACCCAGCTTTTTGAATAGCATGATTATAGCAATCTTTTACTTCGGAAATTCTCTTACTGTAACCTTTGATTCCATCGAAAAAGGCCTGAATATAGGAATGAATATAGATAACCTCGTCACGGAACAATGCGACAACCCAGCACGAGTCGAGGGCTCCCACCCACATTTTGTTAGCAGAGCCGTCATTGAGCATCTGGTGACACAGCATGAACCCGAATATTATCCACCGCTCCATCGATTCCAGAGATAAGTACTCACAAGACATTGTGTTTGTTTCGGCGGCTTTTAAAATTTGACTGGGGTTGCCGACTAAACTGAGTTTCTGCTCGGACCTCCAGTGGTCTGCCGTTTGATTGCGAGCGGGGAAAATTGCAAATAGGGACATGAGAGCACTTCCCAGAAGTTTTTGATGCGGCACAAATTCTTCCGATAATTTCTTAGCCGGCAAATCGTACTCCATTATTAGCTGACCGAGCCTCGGGAAACTGGCGTCGCTTTGGCTGTGGACCATTTCATGAGCGGCATTGAACAATCCCAAGACAGGTTTCCTGTCCTCGACTCTAGACAGTAATATCATGAGGGACACATAAGTCGAGACTAAATCGAGATAGTTTTTCGTCAGTTCGAAGTTTAATGTCAAATCGAGGTGAACTTGACATGTGTCCATAACGTTCAAAAGATCGCAAACGTTATCTTTGAAATCCAGTAAGTCAACAAAAGTGTAATAATACAGCGAGAGGGACTTGATAATTTCATTTTTAATATTAGTTATAGCTTGCAAGCCTTTTATATCAATATTCGGAAATCTCCGTACGATGAATTTGATGGACGACTCCAGAGTTTTATCAGACAAAAAGCTGGGCTTTGATTTCGCATCACCGCAAGCCTTCTTTATATTATAAATGCGAGTGAGCATTCCGATTCCTCTGTCATTTAATATGACAAGCTTCTCCGCCAACTTTTGTTGGCTGGGCGCTATTGAACGCGCCATGATGAGTCAGTTGTCAGACCGAATGAAGATATTGTATCTGGAATGAAGCACCGTAGTAAATAAGGTTGTAAAGAGTAGTCAATATAGGATAAAACGAAATCATACACAGACAAAACCTCACCTTTATTTCAAAACAAACGTCTTTACAATATCTATGTATAATTATTTTGTCATTTTTGTATAAATTCACGGATATTCTATGAATATTACAGAAATAGGGAGTGTCAACATGCACCATCAAACATTGAGTTTAATATCAACCATAAACAATAGATGAATACGAAAAGGGCAAACTGCTTCAATTGTAAAAACAATATCGAGAAATAATAGCTTTGAGGATTGTAATAATATAAAAGACAAATTTATTTATATGCACAAAATCGTTAGCTAAGCTTCTATACAATAATTAGTAAAACAATATCTGCCTAATATAAATTTTTCTTATTCTCCCATGTAAAATTATAACAAAAATCATAAGAAAATGGTACAGCATAAATAAATATACGTTTATATGTTGGGACTTTTACATGTTTTTTTGAACGTGGAAAGAAGACTAATTAGATTCCAAAACTACTGTTTCTAATGCAAGTTTCATCCCCAATCTATTGAAAATATGCTATTAGTGTGAATTTATGAGTTACATAGATTACGATGCTTCTCCAAACTTATATATTGTCTATGCTCCAAACTCATGTCAAAAAAGTGAAATTGCGGTCCTGTCAGAGAAGCGTTTTTAGATAAGCGCGTTTTTCAACAAATATATTAAACTATATTAATTAAAATGCCTCGTATAATGATAAAAGGGGGTGTGTGGAGGAACACAGAAGTGAGTTTCGTCATATTGTATTGTTTTTAAGCGTGTTATTACGTACTATCTAAACTTAAAAATATCACTATCAATATTTACGGCAATCAATAAATTTGTTTGATTGAAATGAAAATACGCCTCACTTAATGTTGTTGTTTTTTTTAAATTTCAGGATGAGATATTAAAGGCGGCTGTAATGAAATATGGTAAAAACCAATGGTCGAGAATTGCATCATTGCTCCATCGGAAGTCGGCGAAGCAATGCAAAGCCCGTTGGTACGAGTGGCTGGATCCGAGTATCAAAAAGACCGAGTGGTCAAGGGAAGAGGATGAGAAATTGCTTCACCTGGCCAAGCTCATGCCCACCCAATGGAGAACCATCGCCCCCATCATTGGCCGTACTGCAGCACAGTGCCTTGAGAGATATGAATATTTACTGTAAGTATTACATTCTACATATAATGAATTGTTTAGATATGAAAATACTGGTTATATACCGTTATTCACTGTAGTATTTTACTGTGAATACATTAACAAACTGGTAGCGTAGTTTATGAATCCAAGGGTTTCCATTTGTACTAACATATCACTCGAACTATGTTCAAATTCATGAATGACATCTCTTGACTCCAATGTTGAACAATATGCTCTTTTAGATTATTTTTTTTCAGCAGAACTAGAGTATGATGTTCTAAAGCTTATTAACATTTGATTTTTTTACCAAATCATAAATTTTTATCCATAAAGTATGTATGTTTAATTTTATCATTCTCCTCATGTTTGATCCTGGAAATGGAATTTTAACTATTACTCATTTCCTAAAAACATCCATATTCCCTTAACCTCTGAACCGAGAGTTTTAGTGGGTGACTTGACAATTGACTTCATCATTATCATTAACGTCATCAAAACCAAATGTGCTGTGAACAAATCAGTCAACAAACACCGTCACGAAAGATCTTCCTAACCCACCTATTCTATCTGTAAAACTCAGTTGATCGGTCAACGAAAAATTTGGGTAACAAACATAGTCTTGGAATGAATTATGCTCATTAGCTTATTACCCATTGTACTATTTACACAATATATTTTTTGATCCAGACTGGTTTCGCTCATCGGAAAAATTATCAACTCATAGAATAAAAATTACAAACAAGCATATTCATACAAAATTTTAGTCTATTGTCAGTAGATTACAAATCTAAAAGTTAAAGAATTAAGATGAACTGTGAGGTGTAAAAATTATAAATAATTATTATACAATCAAACTGTTCTTTTACAATTTGCACAAATACGCTTGTGTCTTGCACAATTTAATAACATTTATGTATTATATATATGTGTATAAGTATTTTGTAAATAATTGATATTTTTTTTCTTTTTAGGGATCAAGCACAGAAGAAAGAGGAAGGAGATGACATGAATGACGATCCTCGTAAACTGAAACCTGGTGAAATTGATCCCAATCCTGAGACAAAGCCAGCTCGACCAGATCCTAAAGATATGGATGAGGATGGTAAGTTTTCAATTTTGTATATTTTTCTAATGAATTTTCTTTTCCATATAAATTGTTTTTTCTTTAAATCATATATGGTTAAAATCTTTAGACTAGATCAGTTGGTTGAATTATTGAAGTTGGCAGAAGAATAGTGTTAGAAAAGGATTCAACACTTTCCCGAGCCTTGTATATAGGATCGGAGTAATACGAAGGAA
The DNA here is from genome assembly GCA_028555115.1 of Himalopsyche japonica. Taxonomy (NCBI): domain Eukaryota; kingdom Metazoa; phylum Arthropoda; class Insecta; order Trichoptera; family Rhyacophilidae; genus Himalopsyche; species Himalopsyche japonica. The sequence continues at coordinate 70,238 of JAHFWJ010000626.1, forward strand.
TATAAATGTTATAAGATTTTGAATCTATTCCACTGCATAGGATGCCATGGCCACTTGGCTCACATATTTATACCATTTATGTAATTGTTAACCTAACCCTCATTTCTCCTGATAAATAGTTTTGGACAAAATTACATGGTTTCTTTGTCTTATTTTAGAACTTGAAATGCTGTCCGAAGCTCGAGCCAGGTTGGCCAATACCCAAGGAAAAAAAGCAAAGCGCAAGGCTCGAGAGAAGCAGCTGGAAGAAGCCAGGCGATTGGCCGCACTGCAAAAACGGAGAGAATTGAGCGCTGCGGGTATATTGGTAGCAGCAAGGTATATTTCCATACACAATTTATATCTTTATTGTTTATATTAGGTTACAGCATCTCTCAAGGATGCCACACTTTACTCACATTTATATACCACCATCATAATGGTGCCTGACATACCATTCAACTTTGTAACATTACATTATTGGCATGATATGGAAATCTCATTGAATGAAAGAGGCTAAGTGATATGGTTTGACTTTCTGCTTTTTATTTTATTTACATTGGGCCAAATAAGTTGAAAAAGATGAATGACTCAAAAAACAATGTAACAGCTAAATATGTAGGGTGTGTTAGCTTAGAGACTGCTTTTTTCCTTAAGAAAAGCAACTTATTTATTATAATATAAGCTGCACATCAAATGAAGCCAAATTGCAACTAAGTTGTCGATTTTTTTCCATTTTAGGCATAAGAAGAAAAGGGGTATAGATTATAATGCCGAGATTCCATTTGAGAAGAGACCAGCATTGGGTTTTTATGACACTACAACTGAAGTGATTGATCCAATGGCACCGGATTTCTCGAAATTGAGGCAGCAACATCTTGATGGAGAATTACGATCAGAGAAAGAGGAGGTGGCTATATTATTTAATTCTATAACAACTGAGAATTTTGTTTACCTAGTTTAATATGAATTTTGAATATTTTATTAAATTTTCAGCGTGAACGCCGTAAAGATAAACAGAAATTAAAACAGCGGAAAGAGAATGATATTCCTCAATCGATGTTACTGGGAGACCAGCCCGCTCGCAAACGGAGTAAACTGGTGTTGCCGGAACCACAGATCTCTGATCAGGTACGTTTTTACTATTCAATTGTGCTGTTGATTGTTTGTACTATTTCACTCTTACTATCTACGGTGGCAAAACTATAACAACCCAAATAGGTTGAAAACGCTGTTGTAAGGCATAGTCCCTTATATTTTTTTAACTTATGCTGCTTTCAGGAACTGCAACAAGTTGTAAAACTGGGCCGAGCTAGTGAGGTGGCAAGAGAAGTTGCGGCAGAAGGTGCGAGTGGAACTGCCGGAGAAGGCAACGCTACTGACGCTCTTCTTGCTGACTATCACATCACACCGCAACATGCCACAGCTGCTAGGACACCTGCTCCGCAAACAGATAGGTAACCAACACAACGGCAATCTTATTATAAATAACAAATAAAACTTGCTTGATCTGCATTGGTTATGAAATACTCCAGCCTGTAATATTGTAAAATTGAGTGATGTAAACAATACAGTAGGGGTCAGCAGCTGGTTCACTGGGACAGGTACCTTGAATGACATATTTATGATGAATTTTCATAATTTGGCTTTGAAATCATCTGAATTCAAAGACTCGGTGTTTTACTGTTATTGTCTCACAAGTCTATCCACTGAGGCTAATTTAAAGGTGTATAGAAACAGAAATTGATGATAGATATATTTACTATTTTATATGTTGCAGGGTTTTACAAGAGGCTCAAAATATGATGGCTCTCACACATGTTGACACGCCTCTCAAAGGAGGCTTAAATACTCCTCTCTACAATCCAGACTTCAGTGGGTCCCTCCCGCAGAGCCAGGTTGTGGCAACTCCTAATACGGTTCTGGCTACACCATTCCGGTAAATAATATTTCTGTCTTTATTATTTCAAATGTTTTATTTGTAATTTGGCTGGCTATATATATATAAGTAAAAAGTTCACTAATAAGAATTTGTTGATTACGTTGCGTTTTTTTTGTTATTTGACCTACCTTACCTGCATTTACTGCTATCAATAATTGTGGATTTTTGACCAGCGTAAAAGTGGTACAATTTTGTCTTTTTTAATAATCGTTAAAAGTCTTAATTCATTTTTTTAAATTTCAGGTCAGTGAGAAGTGAAATGTCAACTCCTGGTAGTTTTGGAACTCCTGGGGGCTTAAGTCAAGCTGCGGGACCTGTAAGTTGATTTATAAATCAAATCATATGTGAGGCTACAGTGTTCGTAACTGCTGTATAATGCAATAAAACAATTTTTTTTTAAATTGATTTTAGGGATACACACCAGGCTTGCGAGATAAGCTTAACATAAATCCAGAAGAAAGATTGGCTTTAGGAGATACTCCACAGCAAGTTAATCATTTCCAGAAACAGGTAAAATATTCTTTTTTTTATTTATTTCATTGCTTTTTATTTACGCTGACAATTTGTCTTGGTTTGAAGGTGTGGCCTTTGGGTCCCACTGAGTTTATTACTGTTATAGAAGCTTTACAATTTTTTTGGGTTTAACTTCTGCACAAACTCAATTTTAGTTGATTTCTCTTAGATTTTGAATGCAATTTACTTTTCGGGAAAAGAACTTTACTTAATCTTTTCACTGCTAAGCTGTAAACTATATATTGGATTATCAAATACTGTGTTAACATCGGGGGACGTTAGAATCCCCTGTCGTAATTTTTGCCATATCAGCTATGAACGCGGATTTAATATCATTCAATACAGTAGACATTAATCATTCATCTCTTTTTTTAGTATGTTTGGACTAATATGTGTTATAATGAATTTCTGTATCCACAGCTAAAAGCTTCTCTAAGAGCTGGGCTTCAATCATTGCCAACACCTCGAAATGATTATGAGATCGTAGTTCCAGACAATGATACCGATGGCGCCACTGACGAAAGCAGTTTAAGCCTCATGGAAGACCAGGCTGATATTGATCTACGAAAAGAAAAAGATGCTGAAGATAAAAGTATGACATCGTTAACATAATTGACTGAATTATTTCTAATTTTTTTGTACTGTTATATATAACCTTTGCTATCAACTATTTAGGGGCTGCCGCATTAGCTCTGCGATCCCAAGCCGTGCAGAGAAATCTACCTCGCCCTGTCGATATAAACATGTCTGTTTTACGATCCAGAGGAGATACTGGTCCTCTATCGGATTTACAGAAGGCAGAAGAACTAATCAAGCGTGAAATGTTGACAATGCTGCACTATGATGCTGTGCAAAATCCAGTACCTGGTAAATAATTACTTAAATTTTTATCATTTAAATGTTCCTCAATGTAAACGGATATCAAAAACTATGTTTGTATTCAGGTAATGAAAAGAAAAGACAAGTCAGCCAGCAAGCATCGCATCTGGCTTATTTGGAACATTGGCCTTACGAAGAATTCAATTCGGAAGAATTACGAGAGTCCAAAAATATCCTATCTAAGGAAATGGAGATTGTCAAACAAGGGATGGCTCATGGAGATCTCAGTATCGATGCTTATTCACAAGTATGGGATGAATGTCTAGCACAGGTACATAATGTTTTCTCTTTTATCAAAATAAATACTTCCATTAGGCAAATAAACTTATTGAATCATTTAATTTCAAATTTTTACAGGTTCTATTTCTTCCAAGTCAAAACAGATATACAAGAGCCAATCTTGCCAGTAAAAAAGATCGGCTGGAATCGGCAGAAAAACGGTTAGAACAAAACCGAAGTCACATGGCAAAAGAAGCCAAGCGATGTTCTAAAATGGAGAAAAGACTGCGAGTTCTGACTGGAGGTTATCAGAGTAGGTCGCAGGCTTTGATAAAGCAATTCCAGGAACTTAACGAACAAATTGAACAAGCTAATTTAGAACTCGGCACTTTCAAATTTTTGGCTGAACAAGAGAGGGCTGCTATTCCTAGAAGAATAGAGGTAAAGCAATAAAAATTAATGGGCTAACATATTGTTTGGTACTTGCAGTCTTGTCAGTAATTTTCTTTTGTTTTTTTAGTCTTTAACGGAAGATGTGGCGAGACAAACGGAACGCGAGAGACAACTTCAACGAAGATTTGCAGAACTACAAACAGAATTAGAAGAAATAAAAGCAAAATAATCTCAATTATGAATTCTGTATTGTAGAAATTCTGAGATTCGCTTCAATAACAATAATCTGGTTTTCAAAAAAGCAATCTCACATTATTAAAAAATCAAGAGTTAATGCCATCTGTTGATAATTTATAAATTTTGGAACTTAAGTAATTCGAATTAAAAATTTAATAATTAAGAAAAAGTTCATTTTGAAGAATTGTGTTAACATTATCCTTCAATATCAGAAAAAGCATGGTATTGTAAGTGTAAAAAACCTTTTTTCGAAAGGACTGATGTAAATGAAAACTTATCAAATTATTTTTATTTGTAATTCAAATTTGGATAAGACTTTCATAATGCATAGAGTTTTTCATATTCCATGAAGCATTCTCAGTTGATATTGTAAATTATTCAACCTTCAGTTATTAAAAGAAACATTTCTAATTAACTTTTACAGATGTCATTATAAACTCAAGATTTTGAGTAAACTAGAATATCAATATATATTAATAAAAATGAGTTCCCAAACAATCACAATACTAAATCTTATAAAATATATTTTGCCTAGTCATATTAATTTGAATAGGATTGACTTGTTGATATGTATTTACAGATAAAATAACTTAAGCAGCCATTAAAGCTTGTAACAAATCAATATTCATTTCTGTCTGCTATACCCTTAACCACCACTGCAAAGATATTGCTTATTCAATAAAACTGTTATCGCAAGCCAAAAAGCATGATAATACCAGATATCATTATTACTGAAATTTTTAATTTCCACAAAGTTGCTGCCAAAAAGTAAATATATGGATAAACATCAAAGAATATGAGCACAGCAAAGTTTATGATTTCAACTAAGCTTGTATGTGGCTGAATGGTAAAAACAATAAGTATACTAAAAGGCTTGCTAAAATGAATTTATTTTAGTTTGAATCCATACTTGCGGTGGGTAATCCTCACAGGCAGCACTTCTAGGATTCTCTCGTGCCTAACAACCGCATTGTATCCTTCTGTATGTTCTTCAGATATGAATTTATGTACTACCTGCACATCCCATTGCTTACTGCCAATCTAAATACATTTACGAAAAGAGGCATCTGCCTATCTCAAAATTTATAATTTATAGATTTTCAGTGTACTGCAATGGTGCCTTGCAGTTTTGTCATATTATATTTAGTGGTGGCCAATGACAATTGGCAAATGAGGCCTGGTTTTTATAAATCAAAAATATGTAGTATGTATCTTTTAGATCAAAATACAATGGGTTTTCAATGAAAAAAAGAATTTAAATATATATATATACAGACAAGAAACAAAAATTATAAATCCAGAAAAGTTATAGTGCAAGTTATGACAAACATAAATATTGACACATTTTGTTAACATAAGATTTTTTTATGTCTTATTTATAACTTAATAAAATTTACTATGTCTAAATAATATGATAAGAAAAATCATTTTCCTAAATGTGTTGGTATAAATCAAAAATTATAATATATATTTTGTTCTATTTTGTTTAGTCACTGGCAATGTTTTTTATGTGTCATCTGTCATCTGATTGAAAACATGTCGAATTTAGAATTTGTGCTTTCAAACAAAAACATTTGTAAATAATAAAAAAAAAATATGGATAGACCTTGCGATGACATTGAAAATAGTGATTTTCTTAACACCTGCATGTTTGATGACTGGACAGAAATTGATTCTATTCAGAATAATAATGAAACAAATAATCGTAAAACAATAAACTTGAACGATTCCTCAACTAGTTTAAATAAGACATCAAATTTAGATATCAGGTAAAACATAGTGATTCACTTCAAAAAAGTGAATGCGTCAAATGACTTTTATACTTGCTATTTATTGTTGAATTACTGTAAATTTGAAATCAATGTTGTCATTTAAGAATTTGATATAGCATTAATGACTTTAAAAGTGTCAACTGTATCTTCTTGGCGGAAAAGCATTATATTTAAATAATATAACACAGCGCTAAGTATTATTACTACAATTTAATATTAAAAAGATTGTATTTCATTATGTGTATTATTCACTTTTAAGGTGTTAACTGTCACTTCTTGATGGAAAGGCATTATATTTTAAATAATAAAAACACATTTTTTAGTACTTATTTCCACAATATATTTTTTGATCAGGACCGGTTTCGCTCATCGCGAGCATTATCAACTGATAATGAATGGTTGATAATGCTCGCGATGAGCGAAACCGGTCCTGATCAAAAAATATATTGTGGAAATAAGTACTAAAAAATGTGTTTTTATTATTTAAAATGTGTATTATTTTTAAGTGTTCTCTGCTGCGACGAAGAATTGATTGGATTTGATAAAAATACAGGCTCATCATGGATTTATCCGACAAATTATCCCGTAAGGGATTACCAATACAATATTGTGAAGGCTGCACTTTTCAAGAATACATTGGTACATGTCTTCATTTGTTATTTGGAACCAAAAGTTCCCCAACTTCCAAATTATTTTATTTGAAATATTCACTTACATTCAATATCAATTGTTGTTGAGTTTATTCAGTAATTAGTTAAACTGATTCACTGCTGAGAGTTTTATCAGTCGGTTGTTATCCGAATAGCTTTTTATGTTTTCAATGCTTTTTGTTTAATGTGTAAGTGCTGCCATTAAAATGATTATGAAATGCATAATAATGTTAACACAAATATAAACTGACCAAGACCGATTAAACAGACAAATTGTTTCTGTTACAAATGTAAAAATTATGATAAAATATTTAATAATCAATACACATAGAGATTGTGACCCTAGTTCCACCTCTAATATGTTCAGATTTCTAATATTTTTTGTACTGTGTTAACTGCTCTATAAATGTCTTTACATATTGACTTAAATATTTGTTGAATTTGTTGATGTAATACATATCAATTAATATATATACACCGTTGTACGCTTGGTAATGGTGGCCATTCTGTATACCATACATCATTGTATACTTTGCATTGAAGCGGTTAAAATCATGTATCAAATTGTTTGATAAAAATATATTTTACTTATCGTAGGTAAGTTTGCCAACTGGACTTGGCAAAACTTTCATTGCAGCAGTTGTGATGTTTAATTACTACAGATGGTATCCATTAGGCAAAATCATATTTACTGCGCCCACCAGGCCGCTGGTTGCTCAGCAGATCGAAGCTTGTTATAACATAATGGCTATACCACCGGAGCATACCGTTGAGATGACAGGTTTGTAACAATCCATAGTAATTTAGAAACTCGAAGGTACTGTTTATAGATAAAGCTTTTAACACCATTCATTTCTGACAATTTATAATAAGACAAATTTAATCTAAGATATTGAATGAGAGAGCTTGACAGAATATTACTACTAAGTACATAGTTGCTCAATCTCTCTTTTTCTAATTTTACAATGCTACATTTTTAGGATTAGGTGGGTAAGTGATAATTTCAGAGGATACAGAAATCAATGCCTTCAAACAGAAATCCATAAATCGATTTGTTAATCAATAATTGTTAATTTTTATCCACCAAGTTTTAGTTGTGAACTTATTTCAAAAAGTTTTGTAGTTTACGCTTGTTTGTTTTTGATTGTGCTATTCATATAGGAGTTTAATTACTTGATTCTATTTTTTTTTCATGCATAGGAAGTATGCCAACAGCGACTAGAAAAATAGCATGGAGGCAAAAGAGGGTCTTTTTTGCAACACCTCAAGTTGTACAAAATGATTTGGAATCTGGATCTTGTCCCGGCGAACTGATACGCTGCCTGGTGATCGATGAAGCCCACAGAGCGAAGGGACGCCACTCGTACTGCCAACTGATTGAAACTCTCATCTCGCAGCATCATTGGTTGTTCAGGGTGCTGGCACTCTCTGCCACGCCGGGTAGTAAAGTAGAAGATGTCATTCATGTAAGCGTAGTCAAATTAGTACAATATCTCTTATGCAAAAGTTTAATATGTATTTGGTTTTTGATTTTTTTGATGATTTTATTTTTTATGAAAATGTATTTTATGTTAAAGTACACAAACCAACTTTCTTACAGGTAGTAAAAAGTTTACAAATTTCTCATTTGGAGCTACGATCTGAAGATTGCATAGATGTTGCCATGTACAGTCATTCGAGAAAAATTCAAACAATTGTAGTTCCGCTCGGAGATGAATTGACTAATATTAGAGACCAATATATTCAAGTGAGCATATAAAAATATATTATAATAGGAAAATTATGCTTTCTTGAAATTATTTTGTTTTTAAATATTATTTTCCTGTAAAGTCGAATAATGGTTTTTCAGATTTTGGATGTTTACACACGAAGATTGGTTCAGCACAAAGTGTTAGTTGGAAATATCGCTGAACTATCAAAAGGCAGAGTCATAATGCTGTTCAAAGAGTTTCAAACTCGGGAAAAATCTCTTAGGTAACTTATATGTCACATGATTGCTTAACCCCTTCCCTCCTCATCCACATAAAGGAAGTTTCAAAAATTAATTGAGTAGTGATTGTGTTAACCAAATTTATGCGGTTTATTGGTATAAATCAAGATATATTTCAATACAAAAGTTAGCTTTTCCACGAATATCATGTTTTTAAGTGTTAACTCTTAATATACTACGATCGACTGGCTCAGCAGTAAGGGGATTAATGTTATATCACATGGAAAATTTAAATTTATTATTTGTAGGCATCCACAACACCAATACATAATGCACGACTTTACGATGGTCATAACATTGTATCATGGGCTTGAACTTCTCACGAAGCACGGAGCTCGAGTTTTTCTTAATTTCTTTGATGAACGAACTGATAAAGATTGGGTAGGGAAGGACACCCAGTTACTGTCGTTTCTCGAAAGGCTGAGAGACGATTTAGGTACCAATCCATTTTCATTGAACACCAGTATGTTGCCCGATGGCACATTTCCAGAGGTGAGCGTACTTTATAATATCACTACTTAAATTTGTTACCGTCAATTTCTGTATAAATTGAAATCATAATTCCTTGATAGTTTTATTTTCAACATACCGTTGTCATTTCAATTTTATTTTTTAGATAACCGAAGAATTGAAATATGGTCATCCCAAATTTGATCACTTGAAAAAAACCATTACGGATCATTTTAACGCGGCAAAAGCAAAAGGACACGTCACTAAAGCTATTGGTAGTTTGATAAATTTCCTAATATAAACAAACATTTGTTTTCGTTGCTTATCAATATTTTTTCATAGAAAGCTATAATAGTTAATTATTTTCTAGTTTTCTGTGAATACCGAGAAAGCGTCAATTTGGTACACTGTCTTCTTTTACAATGTCGTCCTACAATAAAACCGTATATGTTCGTCGGTCAAGGACAGGCGCCATCATCAGGTAGTGAAATATATATTTCTAACAATACCATAAATTATTATTACACTATAAATATAAGCTTTAATGTATTTTATGCTGTTTGAAGGAGGATCGAAGAGCTCGAAACCTTTTACACAAAAACAACAGCTCCGAGTGATGAAGTTATTCAGAGAAGGTTCTTGTAATGTTCTCGTTTCTACCTGCGTCGGTGAAGAGGGCCTAGATGTTGGAAATGTAGATCTTATTATATGTTTTGATATATCAAACAAATCTCCTATACGATTAGTCCAAAGGTTTGTATTTTTCCATACGCGTACAGTTTATTTTTATTATATTTCAATACTGTGGACATTTGATTCATTTCAATACTGTTCACCAGATATATTTCAACAGTACACATCATTTTGTCATTTAGAGTCTTCCGAATTGCTTAATATTCAATTCAATTCTTGAAACTTTGCTAATATTTCACAGTGATTAATTTGTGCTCCAAGTGCAAGCAACTAAATCTTCGGTCATTTTTACCGAGAGACCCTCAACGGCACAACTTATTATCAAAATTCTGACCCATTTTGGGTTGTGACGGATTATATAATTGAAGCATATTGTTTGTTTGGTGTTTGCTTCAATATTATTTTTATTGATACAGATGTGGGCGTACTGGGCGTGAAAGAGGAGGTCGGGTTGTCATTCTAGTTACTGAAGGAAGAGAACATCAGGTTATAACTTTTTTCAATTTAGATTCATTAAATATATCTATAAAATGAATTTTTATTCCACAAGTTATGTAACTAGACGTGACATGTATTTTTTTGAAAATTATCTTCGGTCTTATTTTTGATTTATTAGTTTTACTGTATTATTGTTATTCTTTACTTGTAAAAATTAAGAGCGAGATTTTTTCTTCTACTTTTGAGAGTAAGTAGGAAGATAATTCTCAAATAGTATAAACACATATCACACCTAGTTATAATCCAGCGCAATGAAAAAATATGATGTGTTATTTCATATTAAAAATGAGCTCCCTCAAAGTGACCGACAAATGCATTGAAAATATTGACACTAATTTTTTTTTTTGATTAGCAAATTTTTCGATAATTTGTGATTCAATGCCCGCTTAGTAATATCATCATAAATCATCATCCAATTATTCGTAGAAATGTTTTATAATGGTCTTACGCCAACTCACCTATACTTTTTCCAGACTCTTCGAGATTGCATCACCCAAAGAGACTCTCTGAACAAGCGTGTTTTGCAAAGCAAGGAACTAGTCAAAAATTTATTCAAAGCTTGCCCGCGCATGTTTCCCAGCAATGTGATACCTGTTTGTCAAAAAATGTTCATCACTGTTGAACAGAAAAAGATAATTGAAAAAACACAAAAACCTCAAAAGGTAAGCGATTGAACAGTTTTCCATAGTAGTTATTGTGATAGCAATAAAGGTTTGAAATCCAAAACAATAAATTTATGCTTCAAGTTATTGTTGATTTTATAACTACCAGAATGTTGGACTTCTGTTTCTATGTACCTAAAAGCTGCCGTAATATATAATTATATTATTGAGTAGCAATGACAGAAACCTTTCAATTTAATAACTTTAAAATATCAAAAACAAACCATATAAATAGTTGCGACAAAGCTGTGAAATTGAGATAGCAACTAAATGAATGCAAAATAATAATTCTTAAATAACCAAAATATATTGATATTTTTAACTTATTTTTAAAGAAGTAACTTAGTAAACATCAATTCAATTAATAAACCCTTCAGTCTATTAACATATTATAAAAATGTTTTTTTTTAGGCTCAAAGAAAAATTCGTGATATATTAGTGAAGAAATCAAGTTTCGATGATAACTTTCAATCCGTTCAAGAAACATGTGTCAGTAATTCACATTTGATGAAATCAGATTACCTCGCAATGTATCCGGAAGGCATGCCCGATTTCAAGTTTTTCAATAATATTTCTGAGTGTTGGAACATGTCTAAAGGTAAAGACTTTATCCACTGTCATGGAAGTACATGTTTGTTTAACTTGAAATAAATTCTCACGATTAGTATAAAGTGTGTGCTAAAAAATTTTAAGTTTTTAGATGAATTTTCAAAACACGTCAAGTCCCATTCAAAAACTTCAGTGGAATTATCTGAGTGGACAGAGTGGCAAAGAAAATTGCAGTACACTGTGAAGATAAGTCACTCACAGGATAGTGAAATATTTAGTGAACTTCTTCAATTCGCCGACCGGAAACGTTTTGATATTCCCACAAACACACAAGCCCCAAGTGAGTTGAATATGTATTGATAATTTTAAAAACCATTTTTTATTATATTAATTTTGTCAATGGATACGAGAGTAACTTTAAGTTAAAGTAATACAATTATAATTTAAAATGAAGTATCTAAAATTTAACTGATTAACTGCCAAGAGTTTTTGAACAGTTTACATTCCAATGCCACTGTAATCAAAAAAAGAAATACTTCTAATTTACTAATACCTTTTTTATATTTACATACTGTGAAATATTTAAGGTTTCAAAACTTGTTTTTAATTTATTTGATATAATTTTTTAAATATGTTAGAGTTGCCACTAGACTAATTTTGAAGATGAATGCGCATAGTAATGATTACAAAAATATACCATGAAGAAAATTAATCAAATAAACACATGCGTTTTTATAAAAAATGCGCATCAAATTGCTAATAATTTCAGATTTCAACTATATACAAATATTTTTGTTGCATTAGCTGCTTCATAGATAACTTAACATGTTGATGTATTATTCATCAGATCTTTAGATGAAATATTAAAGTGTACGCTTGACAATGTGGTCACTAAGCATACCATACACCGATGTATGCTTGGCACTGAAATGGATAAATTGACAAATTTGTTATTTCACTGGTCAATATTAGATTAGTTTACACATTTTATACACACATAAAAAAAATCATATGTGATTGTTGACAGGATGTCATTACTAATATCATATCAATGCATATTGTATTTAAAGTCATTTATAAATAATTATAATTATAACTTACTATCTAACATGAACAAATAATCAATATAATGCCATTTGAAAAGCTCCTTTGGACTTGCCTTCGTCTTTTTTTGTATGATTCAATTCTATAAGTGGAGTTTCCTTGGATTATAAATTTCAGTCAATAAATGACAGTGAGTTGTAAACTTTTTTCAAAATTATTCAAAAAAAAATTTCAGTCTCTCAGGGCTTGTGCACCATTACAATACCAATTTTTATTCAATGATATTTGTAAGAATAATCTGTTATGTCTGTGGACACATGTCTGTACATTATGAATACATTATGTCATTTGTTTAATTTTCAGTCATACCTTCTCAATCATTTCCCGCGTTTCCTATTATAAAATCGATTTCTTGTGCTTCTCCTGCAAAGAAAAAAGGAAAAATATCACACCCGAATCCGATTAAAAAGAAAAATTTTGATATCCGAGATCTGTTTATGAAACAAACACAATCTCATAACAAAGAAGAGATGGTGTTTAAAACTAAATTGAAAGCGACTCTGGAAGACTGCGGCATAAATGATGATGATAAAGAGACGTTGGATGAAATTTTACGAAAAGACCACATCCCACCTTCTCTTATCGATTTGATGGTAGAATTAAATATACACAAATGCAATGCTGTCAAATCACCGCCATCCAAGTTCCATTTTGATTTTCGAAATGAAAATATTACCAGATCTGAATGCTATAGTAAAGAACATAACAAAGTAACATCAATATTGTCTAATTGGAATGTACCAAATAATTTATCTCTTAATAATATATCATTTGAAGACGTGGATTTTCAGACCTACATCACGCAAGATAGTCCGAGTATTTTGAAAGAATTAGACTTGATTATTCCTAATGCAACGGTTATGCAAGTATTTAATAGTAAGGATGTTGATTCCGATCTCAAGATGAACGCTACTATTTCAAAGGAAACTGTTGTAAGAATACCGGATGATGAAAATTATGAAATCGATTTAGGGGGCATCGATGAGATCTTTGGTGACTCCCCTGTATCCGGAATGGAGATCTCTCCTCTAAAAGACGACAGCAACATAAAGAGCCCTGTTAAAAAGCATGCTACATCATTTACCGACTGCGATTCAAAGCATAATGCACCAGTAAATTCTGGTGTTACTTTGAATGTGAATAATGATTTTAATTTGGCAGATATTGATGAAATTTTCAATGAATCTCAGATTCCTCAGCCTCCAGATAACTTTTCCCTCAGCAGAACGGCTACGAAAGATATATCGCAGAATAAAATTGGCGGAGATTCAAATGTAAATATGTTGACTAAATCGAAAAGCGCATTAGACTTTTTTGGGTTGGAAAGTGTCGACGATATGTTTGTTGACGGGGATTCAACTGATAAATTCAATGGAGGATCACCGACGCAACTTTCTGAAAAATCATCCGATAAAATTGAAGATTATTTACAGTGCTCTCCTTCATCTCCGATTCTGTGCTCGCAAAAAGAAAAAAATCAAAGTTACTTGAAATTAGCGCAAAGTTTTGTCGAGCGTCAAGCTTCTACACCTATTCATTCTATATCCACTATTAATAAGAAAAGCATCAACGGTGTAATCGATATAACCAGAGAATTTGAAAATAAACAAAACGATCACAATGTTGCAGACCTCTTTGATCATTCTTATGATCAGGATATGATCAACTTGGAAGATTTGACCCCTGTAAATAGTAATCCAGTATCAAATGAAAATGTTTGCAAAAATGATGTTTCTAGTTTTCTTTCTGTTACTCAGATTATAAACTTAATAGATAAATCTTTCGTCAAAGATGATATAAAAGATTATAATTCAAGAAATGGTCATTCTAAACCAGCTGACAATAGTATTATATCAAATGATAGTGATGGCAGCAATAAGTCTGTAATATTGTGTTCTCAAGCAGTAAAGGAAAAAAAGCCAACGAAGAAAGACGCCGTACGTAATAGTAAAATTTGTATTACCGTCTTGGAAACAACATCGGAAAGCTCCACGGGAGATGACAATGACGTCTTTCTAAGTTCAAAGAAAACCTCTTCCAATAAAAAGTGTCATCGGCGAAATACTTCACCTTTAAAAATAAAAATACGCAATTGCGAAAACAGTAATGCTGTGAAAAGAAAAATTAGTCCCGAGTCATCCATTGAATGCTCGCCTTTTTTCAATAAAATACCTAAGTTAGATAATTTTGAAACAAAGATATCTCCAAAGAATAAATTATCTTTGAAAGAAAAGTTGAATTCACGGAAAATAGTTTCACTGTTAAAAGTTTCGAACAACTGTTGGGAAGTGGACAGTTCTTTGAGCCGATATGATTTCGGTCAAAATAAACAAGAATCCGGATGTAATCGAACCACTTCATCACAAGTACCCAGTCTTATAAGTCGACTGCAGTCTTTCTCTAAAGATTCTTCACCTGGCTGGCTTCGTAAGAAAAATATTCTAAATCAAAGCAACGCTCGATTTCCGAATGCTAGTTATTCAAAAAATAAATCTTCCGATTCCGACAGTGATAGTGATTTTGCTGATAAATCTTTTAGTAGAAGAAATCGAATCAAGACAACGACTCCAAAAGCTAGAGTTAAAAAGGTCAGTATATTTCTGCAAATATTTGTAGTTTTTTTTTATATTTACCAATGTCAGTATTGTAAATGTGATAGATTAAATGATTAAGTGCTTCTTCTTTGATACTATTAGAGTTCGGAATATGAACATATATTGTTAACCCTTTGAGATTTGAACTGTGAGATAGATAAATTGACACTCGAAAACATAAGAGAGATAACAGTTCTAAAACTGTTGTGTTAACTGAGAAAGTTCTGTTGCTTCCGTGTGACAGAATGCCTGAAAATGCTGAAATGCGAAACCTGGCTAGTTAGTGACAAAATGTGTGGGATCAATGTTAGCATCGGTTATATACAAGAAGCCAACGACCGTACCACGTTGTAAACACCGGCTCTCGTGCGATCACCGAAGTTAAGCAACATTGGGCGCGGATAGTGCTTGGATGGGTGACCGCTCGGGAACGCAGAGTGCCGTGTTCTCTTGGCTATGGGAAGGAAAACCCAGACAGAAAACCCAACACCAACCCGCCTGGGCAGCGTGGTGTTGCTATGTCCAAACCCCCCCCTGAAAAAAAAAGGGGGGAGGCCTTCATCCAGCAGTGGATCGACCCCGGCTGATGATGATGATGATATACAAGAAGAGTTAATTACAAAGGAAAAACACAGATGCCTAAGACTGGGATCCAAATAAATAACTGAATTAACTTTCAATACTACAACCAATGCTAACTGATTTTTGTGTCAGCTATTTTGCATTTGTGTGATAAAATGCTTCGAGATGCTGAAAGGCAAAATCCGGATCATTAGTGGCAAAATACGTGGAATTGTACAAAGCTTCAACAATTCAAATTTGATATTGAAATTCTATCAAGCACCTTCAGTTGATATCGTAAATTGTAAGTCTAATAATTGCTGTTTAGTATTACTACAACTCTATGCACTGGCCAATCAGATTATGGATAGGAGAGTAAAAATTAAAAAAAATATTATAGTAGTATATCTGCAGTACAAAAAACGGAACTGCAACTTCTTGCTGTCAATATTTACATGATTTACATTTGAAATGAGGTTATCTTCTACCACTTTCTGTGAGTTATCTGCTGACGATTAAAGTGTCTATTTCCAATTATTTTTATCACGATTGATAAAATAAATATATTGACATTTAACTTTTATTTTTAGAAAAGAAAAAGGAAACCTGTCTCTGAATTTATCGATTACGAAGCTGTTTTATCGGATGATTCATATGAGCAAACCAGTGGAGAGTACGAAAACGGCTCGCAAAATACTGATGGAGCAGACACAAGTATGATCGAATTTCTCTGTGATGAAGAGCATCCGGAAGCAGATGAAAGCGTAGATATGGAAGCAAAATATTTACAATCAGTAAAGTGAGTAATCCACAATTTCTTATTCAAAATGTTCGAATTTGTGATCTAACTCTAACTGCTCAATTACTTTTTTAGGAGCCCTGTGAAATCTGGTGGAAAGTTTAAAATACCGCAGTTACCTAAATTTACAACGAGTATATACTCTCAGGTTGATCCTGACGAAAATCAGTCATATGAACTGGTAAGTTCCATGTTAAAGTGATGGATAATGAGATTAAGTGTCGTTTTTTGAGTCAATTCCAATTTTCACTGTTAACTAACTAAGTTAAACGATTATTGGAATGAGGTTTATGACATTATATGAATTTTTTTACACAAAATTTTTAATACCATGGGGTCCACGCTAACCTATTTGCAACCAAGAATAACACGGTATTTGAAAAGATTTCTAATTTCTTTGGAGATCACCATAATATTGATTCTTCTACTTTCAGTACACTGATTATACACATGATACATGACGTCAACTTGATTTAAGCGAATGAGTTAGTGACTTATTTAAAAATGAAAACTGTTTTTTCTCAAGCAGACAAGCGTATGGCTCAAATCTGTCTTTGTATAAACCGAGAATTTGAGGGTTAAATTCCTTTCTTTGTGTCAGTACCATTGTGATAGGTGGGTAATGTGTGATGTGTTCTGCTAAATATTTTTATGGATGACATTTCTTCTGCTACAGGACTCCTTTTGTGTAGATGTCGACCAAGGTCTGACTCAACGGCATGACATGTCTGAACTAGAAAGGGCTGAAGCCATCTTAAGAAAGAAAAAAACCAGAAGAAAACCCAAAAAAGCAAAATATTCCAGTCCGCCCAGGCCGAGTGAAAACGTAAATCCCGCAGATGACAGTCCCATTAGAATGAAGAAGAAAAAGAGACCTAATTTACATATCGACAGCGAATCCACTACAGACGATGATTTATTTAATTAAATTTAGAAATATTTGAGATTATTGTGGGATTTTTCACAGCCGTAATACAGCCAATTTTCAGTTGAACTTATTGCCATTAGGTAAAAATATACAAAATAGTTTCTTAAGAATGTAATACATAGTTAATATCTATTTCGACATAGCACCATCGTCGGAACTAGTTGTATAGCTAAAATAGCTGTTGACTGTTTTAATAATTCTTATAAGATTATATGCTTTGCCATCTGCAAATTAGAATTTACATGACAAATAGGTTTCAAAAAAATTTTTAATTAAAAAATTCACAAAAAAATTAAAATACAATATAGAAAGTTTATGTACATATATTTACTCTTTTGAAGTAATAACTATATTTCCTTATCAGTGTACTGTCACTCTTGCAATGAGATTGCAAAAAATGTGGGATACTAAAAATCATATGTTTTATATCCATAAATATTATGCTTTTCCACAAAGAAGTGACAGTTGTCATCTCAAAAGTGATCTTGGGCTGTGTTAGGTTGTGCATGAGCCTTAAAATTTTGTTTTTTATTTATACATGCCATATTTATAATGTTTATTAAAGTTTACAATGAATTCAGTATCTTTTTATAGATTTTTTAATACTATTGCTTTGATTCATTGTAATGTTGGGAAGGCATTGTGCGGCATTGCTTATGGGTTAATTTATCGCAAAACAAGTCCTACAGCGGGATTATGACATAGATTTCGTAAATTCAACATAACTTTAAAACCAATTAAGAGATTTTAAAAAACTGTATACCAAAGAAAACCTACATGAATGCCAAGTATGTCTTGATTGAAAAAATTATAGAATGATAAAAAAAATACTTTTATAAGAGACTATATAAAAACATGATTTGTAAAATAATTGATTTCATATAATACTTATGTAAAATATGTTAGCCCCTTAACACATTGAGTGTTGAAGAATGTAAACATGTAGCACATCATAATATACGTTGGCTTATAGCAAACACTCAGTAATATTTGATACCATATAAACTCAGAGTTATTTCTATAGCGTATGCACATAATCACCATCTTTTCAATATATATGTGTGCATGCGCTAGGTAGGTTTTCTGCAACCAAAGTGTTAATAGAGATACGTGGCATACAAAGTAACCCAAATAATGTCTTATTTTTGTATAATGATTGATATAAACCCGTAGGCTCCATGCAAAATTAAAAAATTTTCATTCACTGATAAAAAAAAACAAAGGGATTTCATGTTCATATGTGTATGACATATTTGGTGAGAGACAAATTTGCTGTGTAAATGCTTGTTTACAGTCTCATATAAAAATGTGTAGCAGATATTGTTTGTTTTACATAATCTAATCACATTCAACAAAAACATAGTATTTATGAAATTGTAACATACAGTCAATATGTAGAAAACTGTCATGCACATGCAAACATGTTATACTCCCTAATAAATATTGTAATTAAAAAAATATTGAATAATTTAAGTGTTATGATCCACTCGGTTGGCTTGTGCCTGGATCATTTATATTATCTAAAATAGATTCAATCTCCGTGTAATCGATTTCATCATCATCATCTTCTTTGTTGACTTTCGTAAGCTCCACTTTTTGTTTACAGAACGGTTCGTGTAACACTTTGTAGAGCTTTGAAGCTTTTCTGCTACCAAACCCAGGACAGTTGGCCAATTGTTTTTCTGTTGCTTCGATAATATTAGCAAGTGTACTGAATTTGGTTATTAGGGTAACTGCATCGGTTTTGTTGACAGGTTTTATTGAAGTCAAAGCATTTACTATCTGAAAGAAATTTGTAATTTAGAAATTATTAGGAAGATTATTTTTTGTAATATGAAAAATAGTTAAAAATTTTGGTATGATGTACAAACTTTTTGATGAGGATCATTTTCCACACGCTCCATGATTGAATCGGGTGGTTTATTTTCATAAATTTTATAGGTTTCAATTATCTTTCCGGCTTCTTCAGAACTCCATGCCAGCATGAGCGTCAAATCAGCTAGTAAGCAAATCCTGGTAAGATTTTTCAAAGCAACATGAGGATCAGGAAGGTCTACCTAATGAGAAACAATAATTATTCAAGGCAGAAATTGTTTCTGATGATAAGATGATGTATTTTCTGGCAGAATGTGGAATATTAAATGTTATTTTTTTCAGATTGGATAAATACTATTGAAAAGAATGTTTAATCGTACTTAATTAGTTTTTTTTTTCTTGAAATCTATTAGTTATTATAGTTTTTATTCAATTCTATTGATATCAATGTTGGAATCCTGAACATTTTTTTTCAATCAACTTCTTGTCTAAATATTCTTTCCGACTATCTGATCTTGAGGAAGGGGGCATTTGCTATACATTGAAAGCAAACATGGATTATACCAGAATTTTTGTAAAAAATGTACTCGAAAATTCTCATTAATAGATGTTGCTGTATATATGTATGATAAGTTATAAAAAAATCTTTTGAAATATCTACCTGCACTAAGAGCACTCGTAAATTGAATGACTTTCCTAAAAGCTTCAATCTGTCATGAATGTAGTCTGGGTTCATGTTGTGATATTTAATTGAGAGAAATAGCGCACATGTTGTGGATCCCATCACATAATCTGGGACGATATCATCAAACTCCCAAGGAACACTAGTGATTCCTTTTAAAAGAGGATTTCCTTTCTGTAAAAAAGTATGGTAGACTTTGTTATCTTTTTAACTATTATTGAAGACAGAGTTTTTGCCAGTACTAAAGAAGCAAAGACGAAAAAAATTACTAAAAATATGTATGTTCAAACGGGTGTTAATTCTGCTGGTATGAGCATTTCAGAATACTGACAGTAACATAGCATAATAGACCTGAAAAAATTGCATTATTTGTCAAAGCAAAACAATCATACTATTTGTGTCTTCTTGTGTAGTTCATATATCTTAATCCTTTTTTTTATATCATTTTTTTCAGCTATGGTAAAATCATTGTTTCCAAAATTTTGGTTCTTCCAAAGTTGTTTTGTATTTTTTTCTTCACCAATGACTATCTAAATATTGTTCCCAGAGAATATAACATTACGCACAGGGTAAATGGTTATGGGTGCTTGATTTATATGTTTATTTTTTAGTGATCAAGAAATACCGGGAGGACAAATTACATCTCTTATCGTGTTTTTAGTAGTATCAGTACAGTAGTTTATAATCTAAGTAGGTACAAACCTGTTTTGGATTTACTAAAACACAATGTAACTTAGAAACTCCTGTTTTAGCTACAGCAGGGTCTGGAACTGAAAAAAAAACATTCAAAAAGTCGATTGAATTGATATAATATGAGTTAAAACCAATTGGTAAAAAGTAAACAAAAAAGCTTTATTTACCTGCAGCGATGATGTTATTAGTATCGAGTTTTGTTTGTTTTGGTAAAGATGACTCGTCTATTCCTGCTAATAATTCGTCAAACGCGTCATCATCTTCCATGATTAGAATCGATGAGTGTTAAAATACAAACAATGTTTCCCAAGACGGCCAGATAGTTAATTGCCACAAACAATAGAAAATTCGCGTAGGTTATTCCTTTGAAAATGACAGTTCTCGTTAGTATCTTGAGTATGCCAATAGAAGAATAAAAATTACCGTACTTAACGAAACTTCGGAATACTTTAACCGCTGTTATAAAGATAAAGAAAAAAACATTTTTTTTATAATTAGAAACTAAAATCAATAAAAATTCACGTATTTAACCTCCCGATATACAAATATAGATATAAATTTTCATTACATTTTTTTTACTGATAATAAAATGATCGACAATGTATAATAGCAACTATTTTACAGTCTCTGCTAAAACATACATATTTTTTAATTGTATATATTACTAAGAACGAGAGAGTTCTTAATTTAGAACAGATAATATATACATCAATTTACTTTTTGATCCGCCACAAAAACTTTTTAACACAATCAAAACGAAATTGTGGCACCGCTAAATTTGAATATTATGACATTTCAATGATTATTTCTATGTGAAGTATACCATTTTTAAATTCTTTAGTTATTAATAATAATTTTTGAAGTATGTTTTGTGGGTTTAATGGTATGAAGTACGGTAAACGATAATATTTACAACTTTTCGTACCTAATTAGCTTATGCTAAAATAACGCCGACGTCGAAACGTGAGCGCCCTTTGTCCGAAGCGACTTGTAATTACATACTATTTTGAATCTAAATTCAAAATATTTTATCAGTAATATAAATAGTTTAGGACTTTCATTCCACTTAGGAAAATTAAATTTATCAGGAAAAAAATACATTAATGGGTTGAAAGCCATTGTGATATTTTTGGTATCACTTTAAGTAAAAAAAAGAAAAGGCTTAACCTTTTCGGACCCAAGGTGTTCTTTTAAAAAATTAGTAGTTAAGTGATTCGAGATTAAGTAGTTAAGTGACCTGATTATTTTTATAATATGTTACTTAGCGGCTTGTTTTCTTTGGGTTAATTCAGTGATGTGAAACTAAATTTTTATCAACCGGCTCGCAGCTTAGTCAACACCAACCTTAATTTGTATACATTTTTTTTTCAAATAAAAAAACGATATCACGCATAGTGTTGTTTGTCAATGTCGGCGTCGGAGTCATGTTTTTTTTCGACTTTAGAGCCTCGGGGCTTATTCGTGTTTCGTTTACTGTGTTATGGTGCTTCTGCGAATGGTGTAGAATTTCACGAAGTCAGTGGTAAACTTATAAAATTAATGTCCATTAAGTCGATTTCAGAATTACGATAATTATAAAAAAAATATTTTAAGAACCAGTTCTCCGAACTAAAATTATTTCAGCAACTGGCTCGTCAGAGCCGGTTTAAACCCATATTAGCACATCGCTAGTAGGTTGTATCAAAAAGCTTTTAAAATTATATTATGGTGGAATTCTTTGATATTCTCAATAATAAATAGAAATATGTATATGAAAATTTTAAAAAATTTTCTTGACTGAAAACAAGTGAAAACATATTTATATATATTATAATAGTAAATATAATTTTAAAAACGGTCAATGTATATCCAAAAGTGTGTACCTTCACTAAAACTTTTACTAAAAACTAAAATTACTTGGTAAATTTCTGAGTAGTTTCATATGGGATTCAAGCAAGAAAATTTCAACCTAGAATTCCAATCAGAACAGTAAACTAATTTTAATATTTTGTATGTTTTTCGAATACAATATTATAGGATTTGTTGTTGCCGCAAATATGTACATATATCATATGTATAATGTAATCTAAAACAATCAAATTGTTTAGTACCACAACAAACGGCGTAAAATTTTTAGTACTTTAACATTAATGTCTGCAGTCTCGACAAAATGTAATTTCATACTTATATCAAAAACAATGATTATTATTTTAACATTAAAAAAAGTGTTTCGATTCCTTCAATATAATGTTTTCGACTGTACTGTAAAATACAAAATGAATTATTTTTCACAAAAATACTGATGTGTGCATGTATTGCAATAGAATTTATCTATGACTCAAACCAATATTTTGTAGTATTGTTACGGATGCGGCCGATAGAGCGATTAACGAAAATCTCTACTGTCAAGAGACACGCCGGAGTTCGCCGGTATAACCAAGAAAATAAAACCAGCTCTCTTCGGCCTGCCGGGCGGAATACTTGTTTCGTACGACCGCTGTGTTTATAAAACGGATACGTAGACATCGACTGTCATTTAAAATAATAATATAACAATCTGTCAAAACATCGAAATGATATTTTAGTAAAAATCTCAGTTTTATTTATTAGTTTCTCATCAGTGACCGAATGATATTATGTGTTTAAACAAAACTAAATGTCTGTTGTTAATCAAGTGAATGTGTGGGGAAAACAACAGGTATCGTGTTATCGACTCAATTAATAAATAAAAACACTGTTATTTCTTTGTAACAATACAAAAAAAGCTTATCATAAACTGTTTAACAAGTTAGTATTTCATAACATATAACATAATTAAGAAACTTTATGTTAGAGTTAAACCACAATATGTTTTAATATCAAATAACAAAAAATGTTCAGTAAAATGTGTCTTAAATCTTCATAAAGCAAATTACTTTCTTTATAACGCCGCTAAATTTAGAAAGTTCCGTCACATTTAATTTTAAGTTTAGCAGCGGAAATCGAGTATCGTAAATGGTATACAATCAATATTGAATTAAAATTTGCATAAAAATCCTTAAACAAACATAACACTATAATATAAACGCTGCCAGGCGAAATATTTAAATTCAAAGAAGCAACTATTCGCTTCGGTGTATAAATAGTGAAAAATTTCGTGCCCAGTTAAAATCTTCCAATTAAAACTTCCTGGAACAAATTGGATGGTCAATTTAGTGATTTATTTACACACAGTTTTTCTTCACACGTGTCAGTGAAATGAAATTTGAAGAGTGTTTCTTTAGTATGATTTGTGTTTGCTATGTATAATAATAGTAATACAAAATTTGTTTAAAAACTAATAGAAAAAAAAGTAAACAAGAACGGCGAAACAACGCTGTTTTTTTCCGTTTACAAAAGTGTCACGTGAAAGGAGTTTTTGGGATTACTAACTCTCACGGTAAGTTTTACTTCTTCAATCTTGAACAATGAAATTTGATACTTATCTCTTTATAATTACTCATATTACACATCCATCACTGAAACAATCCGTATTAACAAACAATTAGAGAAGTATGGGCAAATAGCCGATAGGAATCAAAAACAAGTTATTCATGGACCGAGATCAAATTCTCATTGCGATGTCAATGTACTAACATTTAATATAATTTTAATGACACATTGACAAAACCATTGAGGCATTGCTGCCAAAACAAATCCGGCTTTAACAGTACTCGTCAATACCCCCGGACAATCCGCCTGGACAAAACCGCCGTCAAAAATTTCTAATCGCTTATTGATAGAATTTTACATACTCGCGATAATCAGTGACATTATAAATAAATTAATATATAATATTAGCCATCTCTTAAAATATCAACTATTGAGTCAGCTATTTGCAGTGTGTTCATAGTTGACACCTATAAATATAAGAGAGTCGACAGTGTCAAAACTTATGCGTAAGAGCCAACTTTTTAAAATAATATATACCTTGATTTGTCCTGATAATCTAGATAAGCTTGGTTAATACTAACACTACTGAATTATTTTTAATTGAATTTTGTTCAACAAGGAACGGGTTAAAACACTCAATAAAGCCTGTTTAATTCGAAATTAAAAAAGAAAAAATCAATCTAGGTTTCAGAAGACCAGTTGATAGCTATTTCGGCTTACGACCTCACCAGAACTCCGAAATAGCTATCAAATATATACCTTATAAATTTTGTAGGATTAAAATAGTCTCATATTTTTTCACAGTGTTATATTGGAGTTCTACCAAGTAAAAGTCAATTCAATCGATTTTGTTTTATTTGTTTGTTTAAAATAAAATATCATGTCAAAAAATGCTCGTTTATAACTTGTATTATTTGTGGGTGGTTTTGTTGGGTACCCAATTTTGATTTCACCGTGTTAATTTTTTCTAATTTATTTCCCTTGCAAATTACTCGAAATATCGGGATACCGGTATTGCGATCCACATTTACGACGTTTTGAACTTATTGCCAGAGAACCGAAGTCAACTTAGTCATTTACAATCAGCTTATAGTAAAGCAAACGATGATGATTCATAATATGCTCTAAATTGAGAGACTATATCTATGAAAAATCTGCAATAATTACTACTGTATTCTTTTCTAAACGCTAATCGTAGTCACTACTCCCTTGTTGTTGAGTACTTATTTTCACTCCACGAAATAAAAGAATATACAGTTTTAAGTTCCTGTAAATGGGGAAAAAGGTTATTCCATCTGCGCTAATGGCACGTGCTTTGACATCCAATCTAAAGTGGGTCGTGTTCAACTCGTTTGTCAAGTAAGGGTCTTTGCTCCATTAGTAGGATAAATGATAATGGAGGAATGTTTGTTTCTTAGACAATCTAAGTAATTTAAGAATACATTGCATTATACTGCATAATTTATCACTTTACCATGTCTAAGTGCATTATATAAACCTGACGTTTCTAAACAGACATGCATAACATAGGTATTCAGCTTAAAAGACATTGATATGTTTTTTGATAAATGAATCCATCAGTTAAAGAACATACATATTTAATACAATGCTTAAATAGAAATATTTTTTTGAGAGTTTTCAAATCATTTACATGATTTAAAACAATCGTCATTTTAAATTTGAAATGTTGAAACTTTGTGATTTCCATATGTTTTGTCGCTCACGATTAGGTTTCGACTTTCGGTATTTTTAAGCATTCAATCATACTGATGCAATGGAATTGAGACAATTTACAAGGTTAGAATCGATTGTATTCAAGCTTCTTCCGTGAAACCCGTTTGATGATTGAAAAAACACGTGAAAACAATTTTAACATTTTTAATTCGGTAATTAGATCAACATTTTTGAGGTGTTAACTGTCATTTCTTGGTGGAAAGGCATTCTATTCAAAAAGTAAAATACTATGTTTTATACCATTTCAAAAAAAAAATATATTTAAAAATCAGCACTAATTTCGTTAAGTTTATAATTTTCGCTATGTGCGTAATCAATCCTGATATTGGTAGTATAAAATTTTGAAAACAGCATAAAAATACACAGTTGACACTTTAAAAGTCACTACTCTTAAATCCAATTTCTTTAAGTTTACTTTTGTAGCACTAAGTCAATTCAAATTTACAATGTATAAATTTACAATGGATATTTAAAAATTCAACAAAAAATAGGAAATGCAAAACCACATTTACGAAATGAATCACGATATTTTAGTTCTAGATTAATCCTTGTAATAATACAATTTATAAATCTTGTTAGTGCCTTGTTTTAGGGTTGTGGAGTCGGAGTCGTGAAAAATGAGCGATTCCGACTACTTTTTCGATTAGACGATTTAGAAAAAAATCTCGATCAACAATTTGACGGATTTGTTGGTTGATCTTTAATTCAATGCACATTGATAGGAAAGATTGGAATAAATTTGACAAAAATAAATTATTTTCAGTCGGAGTCATGCTTTTTTAATAACTCCTGAGTCCTACTTTATTTAAATGCAGTTTTTATTGTAGCAATGCTTTCTGTTGATAACGTGTTATATGACATTTCAAACTTCAACAATGCCGGTAATGTTCCCAGTTTATCTATTAATAAGCGTATTTGCCGCTCATTTTGGGTGCAATGTCCCATAAAAATAACCAGGAAACCAGGATAAATCGTTTATGTTACGCTGCTTGCTATAATTTCATTTTCACGCAGCATTCATTTGCCGAGTTTTTGAGCACAAATAAAATCTGCTCGAATTGCCTTTTTATATCCATCGCTAACAGCTCTTCCGAGAACCACATCACGTCTTCAAGAACATTGCGTATGTATGGCATTCCAAAGAATGATTGAAATAAAATATTTTTACCATATCCGCTTTCAGCTTGAAGTGTATGTAATTTATAATATCGACTAAAGGTGCTTGACGGAATTTCAATAGCAAATTTTAAATTTTGAATCTTTGTACGATTCCACATATTTCGTCTCTTACGATACGGGAATCACCTTTCGACATCTTCAGGCATTCTATCACATGGATGCATAATAATGCGTGTTTCCCAAACTGGAGGCCGCAAAACTTTCATTTTCAACATATTCGTCCAAGTTTTGTTCAAATGTTTGGGAGTCACTGCTAGGATATAACGCTGCGTGAGAATTAAGAAAGAATGACATCTTGTTATGATATCAGAAAAATCATCTAAGAGTTTATTTTCTATTCAGATTTTTCGTCAGACATTACTGATAAACTTAATGACACAAGAAGTATGTAGAACGACTATAGACTATGTCTTAGATGTGATAAAACCGGAGGAATTTCAAATAGTCAGGCTTAAATTTTACTCACTTTTGCCTTGGCATTAAACACAATATTAAATCTCTTATCGTAAAATTGTTAAGCAATAAATGTCAAACTCATTTATTTTTAAGTTTAAAAAAGGGGTGTTTACAAATAAAACTATTTTTGTAAAACATAAATAGAGACTTAATAATTAAAAACATTATACAAAGCCTGGTTTATTACGCGTTAATTTTTTATTAGTAAAGTTCTCGGTTTTGGTTTGCAGGAATGTTAAATGAATTTAACTTCTCTGTTTATTGTTGAACATAAACGCTGTATATAATTTGAGCAATCTCGCATTCGCCTCTTGTTGTATTTAATTTCTCGATTTAATAATTCTTTGAATATAATTGTTTATTTATCATTGAGAATTCCTGATAACGTTAATTACAGGGATAAAAAAACCAAACATAAGGATGTCACAATAGTAAAAAGAAAAACAAATAATTTAAAAAATCTCTTAAATTTGTTATATTTCACAACTAATAAAAAAATTAGGATTCACTTCAACTAGGGAATGCCAAACTTTTCTGCTTTTTTCTCCGTTTCACGATTGCTTAGAACGAATTCTCTGGTTGGTTCCAAGTATAGTCTAAATAAAGTCCAAAACGTTTATTATACTATGTGCATACTTCGTAATTTAGGTATTTTAACGTAAGTTTTTCTATATGAAGTGGTTTTTACTCAGATACTCAACCTCTCATAACAACTAGAGTATGAATAGAAGGGAAAAGGTTAGGATTAGAGGCCAGCTAATCGCTCTTGGTATTTTGCGCATGGATATTGTTCGTTTTTTTTTTTTTGTATTAATTTGTCGATTTCATGGTACTGTCACCCAACTATCTTAAGTTTCTGCGGAGTGCTGACAATGAAGACGCGTTCATCTCTTTTACTTAACTTGCTCTCCGTTGAATTATACAACGTCATGCTCCCCAAACTTGTGGCCCATTTTTTCCATGTGGCATATTTTTTTTTAGTTTTTACATGTTGCCCAGGGGGGCCGTTGAATGAAAAAGTTTGGGAAGTATTATTGAAATGGGTATTAGAACACTGAAAAACATTTTTGATGTTATACACACTTGTTGAGATTATCTGGGCAAATCAGGCTTTATTTTAATACACAAATTAGTTAGCTTGTAAACGAAAGTGCCTACGCTTTTAGTACTCTTATATTGCTGAGTGTCAACTATCAAAATATTGTGATCAACTGTCACAACAGCTGAGAGATTAGCAGCCAAAGGGTTAATTATAACACTTCAGAAAAAAATGGCCGCCTACCAAATCAATCGCTCCAGGCAAATGCCACGTTTGGCCCAATTCAGATCTGAGAATGAAGATTTTTGATAGTCTGTTCAATCGTTACGCATAAAGAGCCGAATCGAGAAACTGAATGGCCAGGAAATAAACAGAAGAAAACTCGGAATGGCGATGGGCTGGACACGTCGTCAGAAAGATGACATAATCGAGCAGGATCAAAGACGGGTGCTGTTTCTAACAATTACAGTAAATTTACATCGATTCTTTAAAAAATATTGTATCCGAACAAAGATTATGCAAATTTCTATATCGTTTCAGCATCAATTTTTTTCTCTAGGACGGGAAGAAGATTAAAATTTACCTCGAGAGAAACCAAAATTAGCATATTTCCATATCTTTTCTTTTATTCGGCTTAAAAATAATAATAAACATGACATTTAGAATCTTATTGAATAAATTTGTTAATTATGAGGACCTGAATTGGTCATAAACTTTAAATTAATTAGGCATTGAAGTTTTCGTGACTTTGAGATGTCTTTCAAATTACAACAGTAAAAAAAAACTGCATAAATTTGTGCGTTTCTGTCTTTAAATTATTGCGTTCTTACCATGTCTATATTTTACGTACATGGGATATAGTAGAGATCACCAATCAGCGTTGTTTTTTAATCGGTAAACTTGACTACAAAAGCTTTTGCCTATAGATGATAATAAAATACTATAAAATAGATAAAAAAGTGAATTATCAAATTTATATTCGTTTCTTCGCTATACTTTTGTCATGTGAACTTCCTTTTAAATTTTCTATAATGTTCATATGTTTATTGTTGATTATATTTTTAAGATGCTAACTGTCACTTCTTGTTAGAAAAACATTACATTCAAACAATAAAACACAATTTTAAGTAATACTTCCAGTTTATTATTAATATTATTAAGATCAGGACCGGTTTCGTTCGTCGCGGGCCGTAACGAGTTGAAAATCAGTTGATAAAGATCACGACGAGCGGGACCGATTCCGATCTAAATAATATATAATTATAGAAATAGTAGTAAACATTGCGTTTTATTATTTAACAATGAGTTATCGTTGTATATTTTGTAGATGTAAATATAGATATTTAAAAATTTAAAAAATAATTGTATCGCATAAGAATTACTTTTTTTTACGTGATATTGCTAGTTTGTGAGCGGACACGGTTCATTTCAATGACCAATAGTTGCCGACGAGTCGTCTTTTGATTTTGGAAGGCGCTAAATGTGATTAACCTCCCAACGGGTCTTTATACTCACGCCACCTTCGCGCATTGCCTTCTTTTTTGATAGCAAAATAATAATTACTATGCTGACTGTAGAGTTTACGTCATTGTGTTACTCTAGCATTAACAGAATATATATTTTTTTATGTAGGATGTAAGTACTATGCGAGATGTTGATTATATGTAGCAGATAACCGAGATTTTTTTATATTATTAAATACCTTCGCATTAATTAATTATATGACTTGTTCTAAAGCATTTTTAATCAGATCTTAGGGATAATGGATTGCTGATGAAGTATTTCAATAGCAAATATTTATGGAATAATTCCTTACTGCTCGACCTGAATATTTAGCCGTGACGGTGGGTGGTAACGATTTTAGGGAGGTAAAAAAAGTTCCACCTATCTGTGCAATAAATCCATGTATAATAAAAAAATATCAGAATACATTGAATTGTGACTTTGTTTTTAATAATTATGGAACTTATTTTAGCTATGAAACACAAGAATCGCGTCAATAACGAAGCGATGAAATTTATTCTGACGTGAAAGTGCTGGAAACTGAGTTTTGTTCCCATGGCTTGTAATGAATTAATTAATGCAAGAAGCTGTATAAGTGTGATCATTTTGAGGCTGCTAGTTGCTCCACCTGCCTGCATAATTTTTGAATTACCTTTATCTGATTATTTTTCGCTGAGAATGAGAATGAGATATACCATTGATCTCATTTCAATGAAAATTTAACATCTCGAATGCCGTTCATGTAAAAATCTAATATTCTTTGTGTACCGTGTATTTCTAAATTTTGGTGCTTGATAAAAGGTTTTTTTTTGTCCAGTCTTAGGTTGAAAATGTGAGAATTTATATCAAAGGTATCAGAGTTGGTATAACATAACACTACACAAAACGTTTGACACGGTGTTTTTTTTATAGCAATGAATTTCATTTCTAAAAAAATTATAAGGTAGTATACAGTTGATAGTTATTTCGGCTTACGACCTCATCGGAACGCTGAAACAGCTATCAACTTTATGCTTCATTAATTTTTTAAAACTTAAATACATTCCTATTTTTCGCCGTGTTATAATGGAGTTCTACCAATTAAATGCCAATTCATTCAATAAACAATACATTTGTTTTATCGAACTAGTTTTTTTATGTAATTGTTAAAATTTTCAATCTTACTAAAATAAAACTACGACACTATGATACTACGATAAAAAATACGACAATAATGTGATATCCATTTCTTCGGGATTTCGGGATCATTATTTTTATGAAATATACAAGTGAATTCGCAATATGCATATTTTTTATTTATACGAACTTTACATAGATGTCACTGTACATATTCACCGTTATACAATAAAAATAATATTGATACAGCATATAAATGATTTTTGAAATTTCACGGAAACCGGTGTCTGTTCAGTAACGGCGGCGTGCACGTATATCGAACACCGGTGTCTGTCTGGAATTCAAATGGTTAATTTTAACAATAAAAATTTGTTCACATGATTTTTGTATCCGCTTATGGGCATCATATATTAACACTTCGGAGATCTTATCTTCTGAACGATCTATAAAAAATATTTTAAGTCAGTAGTAAGCAGGTCTCAGAAGACGTTTATGAAATAGACGAAACAGAATTTACAATCAATGTCAACATAAAAAAACAAGTAAGGAGATATTGATAAAAATTAAAACGTTCGCCATATGCTTCACACTGAAAACAGAAACGTATAAAAAAATCGTCTGTCCAGGTTGTTGCAATACTTATATCAAAAGGGTTTCGCATTGATTTTATTTTTTCTCACTATAGGTGTTTATGTTATATACTAACCTTTTGACTGATAATTTTTATGACGGCTGGTTGCAGTGTGTTGAAAATTGTTGCTCAAAAATGTTAAAAATATAAAAACTGTCTTGCAAAATATATAGACTGAATTGGAATTTTCTTAGTAAAACTCCTTTATAAAACCATATTAATTTTTAAAAAAATAAAATAAATTATTATTTTTCCACCTCGTTGTGTCTTTTAAAGACTTATTTTTGTACTGAAACGTAGTTTGATTTGACTTGACAATCGTCATAAATTTTGAAGGCGCCAAACCCATATAATTTATTTTTTAAATATTTAGGATTGAAATATTTTTTATGAGGCCCAGCAGGAACGAGTTTAAAAAATAACATTGACGTTTTAACAATCGTTGCTTTGAAGAAAAATTGTTCGAAGAAACATGCAATAATTAAGACGACTATTTTACATTCAGTGACCGTTGTATTAAAATTATATAACAAAATATATATGATAAAAACATACAATTTTTTCACCTCTGGTAACAATTAAAATCTACGAAACTCTACGTTATTGTCCATGCTTATTGCCAAAGAAACAGTTACTTCTTCTTTACAATTTTTAATTGGATCCATGGCAATAATAGCTCTTGTCTGAAAATGAGTCTTTAATGAAAGCAGATCGAGTCAATCAAAGTTAATTTCGGTCCATTGAATCATGCCCCACGGATTCGAATCTCGGTTCACAATCAATGAATTTAACTTTGATTGTTATATGAGACCTTAAGTAGCGCCGATCATTTTAGTGCCATGTTACGAGAAACTTTCTATGCTATTGATAGGCCTCAATTTCAATCAAATCCAATAATATGATTTGGTTAAATGAACCAATGAGACCGTCCGTCAGGATTGGATCTTTTTTAAAAAAAATATTTTTTATTCATTCAAAATTGACTGAGTAGTGTGCTTGATTAAATTTCAATATGAAATGTTTTACATGTACTTTTATACTATTACTGTACATCAAATGTTTTATTGCCTACAGTCTGGGTTTTATCTATCAACAACTACAAGTATTTACTACACGCATTCTCTCGAGTCAGTAACAGTTTGAATCGCTTATAATATAAATGTACGTAGGGCTGAATTGCATCTTACTTAATTTAAAGAGCACTGATTTATAAATAATGATATTTGATTTTGGGCACAAAATCTTAAAACCAATAAAACCTCATGACTCTGTGATGGGAGGTGTAAATGGTAAATTTGTACCAACTGATTTAAAATGTCATGCCTTTCCATCAAGAAGTGACGGTTAACACCTTAAAAGTGATTTTAAATAGGTGGGTTTTGGTGGGATCAAATATCAGATAACATGTTATTATATGAATTAAATTATTCAAATCGTTAACTGATTGAAGTCTTATTACGTATACTATATAACAAGTGAAATTTGTGTTCATCGGAAGATCGTAACTGGTTCCAATTGTTTCGTCAAAAATTGGATTTAGTACAAATAATTTATGTTTTCTCCGCATCGGATGCTGGTTTTCCACAAAGAATCAGGGTGAGGATACTTGATGACAAATCAATATAAAATTTTGATCTTTCAAGCTTTGTAAATTCCCGCATGTTGTGTCACTTTCGAGATGCGAAATCCTTACAGTGAGTGGCATGACATATTAACAAGTTCATATTTGAAACTAGAATCGAATCGTTCAAACTCTGTACACTTCTGTACACCTTTTGTCATAATCAGGGACCAAAACTGTTGTTATTTAAACCAGGGCTGTGAAATCGTTAAAAAATACAATTCCGACTCATTGGACATTGACCAACAACAAGACTCCGATTAAAAAAACATTAATTTTTCAGGTCTTTTTTTGCTACCTTTCCTATTTATTTCCACAGCCGTGATTTAAAGTAATCCAGAAATAAATTTAGCTTCTAGACTTAGGTTTTATATTTTTAGTTATTCCCCTCATATAATAACGATATAAACTATTGATATATATATATATACTGACTGCCAGTTCGTCTGCATTTTGCACCGAGTTGTAGTTATTTACATTGTAGCATATTTTGTTAGTTGAATTCATTTTTTTAACGACTCCATAATCCTAATTAATACACTGCAATAACCCATCTTAAGCGGTTAAAACGTCAGTAGTTTGAATGTATAATAGTCAAAGTTTGGAACACCTTCAATACGTTATTTTTCTAAATGTATTCGTCATCTTTTTATTAAAAAGTTCACCAAATAAAAACCTTCAGTAATAAATAAAACCTGATTCATCAATAATTTAACTATCCACGCCACAATCAAATATTTCATGGTTTATTTTAGAGCAATCATTGATTTAAATTCGCTTCTTTAGTAGCCAAGACGTATTGTAATATCTCTACTAAAAAATGTAGCTCATATTTTGGTGGCCTCTTGTCTACCGCGCTGGATTTGCCGTTTACCGTTTGATCTAGTTTGATTCGTAATACACACTTAGTATCCAAACGACTCGTGTAATGTTTTGTGAGAATTGCGGATGCCTATCGTAAACATGTAATTTTGTTCACATTAAATGTCTGAGATTCTTGTCCTATCTTATAATTATATAATGACTGTCCCAGAAAAATATTCTGTGTACTATGGTGACAAAAAGTATTTTTTTGTGCTCTGAGTGTCTGTCTGAAACATTGATCTACAGCTAAAAGCAATTCAATTTTATTAATTATTATAATCGATTTGAATAGTATGGGATACATGAACATTGTGGTATTTATTGTCTATTGCCATTCGTATATTCTTTATTTAAATGTTATTATTTCTTCACATATGAATAGTTATTTTATATGTAAAACTAAATATAAAAAATAACATGCCGATAGATGATCGTAAAAATGATCAAATTTCATAAAATAATGCAAAAAAAAACAACACTTAATAGTAAACTAACATATATACAAATGTATTAAATTTAAATAATAAAAACACATATTTTTTAGTACTTATTTCCACAACATATTTTTTGATCAGGACCGGTTTCACTCATCGCGAGCATTATCAACTGAAATCCGGTCCTGATCAAAAAATATATTGTGGAAATAAGTACTAAAAAATGTGTTTTTATTATTTAAAATATCATGCCTTTCCATCAAGAAGTGACAGTTAACACCTTAAAAGTGACAAATATATTATATTCATGTTTTTTTTTATTTTTAATATTTGACACAATCCATTTCAAGAATAAATCTGGCATTTTTTGACTACAATGCAATGACTGCCAGCACGTCTACGTGAGGAAAATCATACATACCTAGACATTAGTACAAGGGAATTTAATTATTGAACTTACTTCTAATTTAATAATAATATTTCGACATTTTTAAACGCCAATCAAAATTTTTATTTTTTCGTAATCGCTCAAATTTTTAAGACAATCTAAAACATATTAAGTAATTTTATCCATGTGTGGCTTATCGAAAATTTCAAATAAATGCTAACCGTGTACTAACAGACATGTCTTAGATTACATGTACTTAACTAAGTAGTTGCTGCTTAAAAGACATAAAATATTCACTGACAAATTTAATCCTTGAGTAATTGTCCATTGTTATTTTTATTTCATAATAAATTCCTGTCGCTTATCACGTTTACACAATCAAAATAATGATTGTAATTCAAGAAGCAATACTTAAAGGTAAATAATCCAGTGATACGTGAATTCTTACTTTGTTACTGGGCCGTTGGCACGCCTGTCTGGAAAAACTGTTTTTATTTACTAATATGTTTTGCCAAGTTTTGAACGTTGACAATAATTATAATAAAAATGTTCCAAATTCAAAATCAAATTAATATATTTTAGTACACAGATGTCATTAGTTGAAAACAGATGTTTTCAGAACTGGGTGAAGAGGTAAAAGATATAAAAATGTTTATATTGTTTTATTTTTTAAATAAATCCTTATTATTCCACCTATTCCACGACCAATGTTTATGTACTTCTTGAAAACTTGTCCGAGATGTTTACTAATAAGGATTTTTTTGTTGTAAACCTTTTCATTTTGAATGGCGACGTACAACATTGATAAAAGCGATGTCTATAACAAATTTAATAAGAATGAATGAATTAAATTTACGAGGATGTCCAGAAAACTTTTATATCAGTAAATATAAAATCCAAACGGGTTTATACATATATATCTATATATACACACGTTACAAATTACAAGTTAATTGCTTTTGCAACGTCAAAATTTTTAAAAATATAGTGTTGGAAGTTCAACAAATAAACAACAAAACAAACAATAAGGATAACAAGGATGAGTTAAAAGAAATATGTGTATATGTTGCTCATTACAATATAATTTCTCATTTGATGATTTTTTAAGATAACAGATTCTGTGATTGGCCCGTGAAGGGTATAAATCGCTTTGAAGGGTATTAAAACGCATTTTTTCATAAATAACAAGCACGCAATATGTTTGTTTTTAATA
Organism: Himalopsyche japonica; assembly: GCA_028555115.1. Lineage (NCBI taxonomy): Eukaryota > Metazoa > Arthropoda > Insecta > Trichoptera > Rhyacophilidae > Himalopsyche > Himalopsyche japonica. Next base: position 106,408 of record JAHFWJ010000626.1, read on the forward strand.
CATATTTCATAATACTAAAAATAATGATTATCGCCGCCCATTAAGTCCGCTGCACCGGATACCTGCCACGTTTAACCCATCCTACATCTGGGTCTGATTAGATATTACAAATGGCCGTATAAAGATTTATCATTGCTCAAACATCGTTTAATTATTTACAACCACTGCATAAATCAATTGCACATTTCTGCACAAATAATTACTGAAAAATAGTCTATTTTTATGTCCACAGGTGTCGAGAAGTATTTGCAACAAGTGCATTATTATGTTGTTTTTGCGTTGCTGAATTCTTAGAAGAAACACTTCTTTTTAAGCGAGTCAACGAAATAATATTAAGAAATAACTTAAACAAAAGACAATTTAAAATATTTTTTTAATATGTACACACTGCTGAATTGAAAATATTTTGAGCACCAATGAAATGCAATGATTTGAAAAAGGAACTCTACAGCTTTTGTTTATGATCGAATAAGCATGAATCGAATAATTTTGAAAAAATTTTATGCTTGCTTTTATTGATGAGGCGTAGATAAGAAGTGCATTTTGGTAGCATGTTTGCTTGTTCATTTTTGTTCAAATGAAACTTTGTTGCTGAGCAAAACTCACCCTTAATTATACAACGAATTTTATAGATCGAAACTATTAATATTTTATGATCGACTGAGGGCGCTTAAATGAATTTAATTATCCAAATGAATCGTTGAAATTTCGTACGATTCCGTATGTTGTGTCACTAACGACCGGGTTTCGCTTTTTAGCATTTTGAAGCATTCTATCATACAAATGCAACAGAACTGACAGACAAACAATTAATAGTCTGTATCGGTTATATACAGAAAGAATTGATTACGAAATAAAAACACACGTCCTAACGCTTGAATTCAAACATACATATGAAAATATCGAAAGCTGAAATCCGACTCATCAATGACAAAACACACAACGTGTCAACAATTCAAATTTACATCCAAAAAAAACTATTTTATTTATTACTCTGAAAACGGCATAACTTTTATAAGTAAGCCACGTTTGGTCGATAATAATTTAATTACAGATTCCTATTTTATCAAGGGCATTAATAAAGTTAATGTTTGATAAGATTACTTGTTACCTGTCATAATTTTGCGTACGTTTTTTTAAATTCATCTTTTGTTGTTATTGTAAACAATATGAAGCACCATCTGTCTATTTAATTTTGATTAATGCTCGACGATTATAAAGGTTATAGACATAATCATGAATAATTTACGTATTAAAAAACTGGAAATCTATCATTAAGTTATTCCATACAATACGTTTTACTTGTACGTGTCTTAGACAGTTGAATTATTATTCACAAAAATTAATCTTCGTGTATTGTTCAAAGTGGAACATAATAATGTTTATTCAAATTAAACTCTTTGGGAATGTAAATTCTTTGAAAGAAATCATTTTTATTTGTTAATCGTTGATTGTGGGTTTGATTAATCGTCGCGTATATTTGACAAAACACGACACTTATTAACATATTTTAATATTATTAACGTTAAATTTGTCCAATAAAAGTTATATGTACTTCCATTAAAATTGGTTGTAATTGGAATATAATTAACGTTTATCAATTTTTAAACATTTTTATTGTTATAAACCAATCTCAGAGCTGTGAAGTCGGGAGTCGGAATTGTGAAAAATGTCTCTATGGACAGTTTGCCGCATTGATTAGCTGATCTTTAATTTCATGCACATACATTGAAAAGATTGGCAAACAACCTGACAAAATTATACTTATTTTAGTCAGAGTCGAGTTGTTAGTCAATTTCGGAGTCGCAGCCCTGGTCAATATTTTATATAAATTAGATGAATGTTTAGGTTTCAACTAGTTTTAATTGTAGAGATATGTAATACTGGAAACATTATTTTATGATTGGTAATCGCCAAAATTTTTCAGTGGAACGCCGATCGACCGTTCTCACATAATACGTTTTCACGGATAGGTGATTCATTTTTTATAGTCCCATCAAACACACATAAGAACAATGTTAAATAACCCCGCATAAACCATTCCCCGACTTATCGATTTCCTTAATCTATCGTCTAAATATTATGGTCCCGTCTCAAATATTATTCCGATTGACGGGTTTTGATATTATTGATAAATCTTTGTATCTATTATAAAACAATTTGCGAGTTTGAGAACGTTAAATTCTGTGTATTAATCAAATAAATTAATTATGAATTCAATAGTACGTTCAAATGTCTGATTTATTAAATAAAGAATTTCACAAGAAGAAGTTTAATACACTTTCCGATTATTTCAACCAATAAATTATAAATAAATAAATTATCAATATATCTCTAAACAAAACTCCTATATTTAGCAATTTTTATAAAGCCCCATTCTTGGAAATTAAAGGATGGGGGAATTTCCCGCATTTTTCGTTTTTTTTAAGATGCTTTGAAAAACGTGAAATCGATGTTTCATTATATTAAGAAAATAATATTTCAATTCACATTATTCGTTTAAATATTTAAGCGTCTGCCTGTATTCATTCATCCGACTGATGTTAGATTGGTCTGCATATTGTTTTCGAAATGCTTAACCTATGAACCCACATAGGCTCGATGCTTTTTTTCTAAATTATTTTCTGAGGCGCATCTCGCCCAATTAGTCAAGGTGAGTATTTATTTATTTCGACACACTTTGTTGATAATTCAAAATGGATGGAATGTTTTTTTTCTGTGATGAGATTTAATGGCGTCAATGATCGATGATCTGTGAATCATGCAGTGATTAAACGATTTAGTTTGACGTGCTGTCTCTCCTGGCTGGCAGATTTTAATTAACTATTGACTTATTGCTTAATATTATGTCAGCAAACATTCTTTTATTAGCAGGGCTGTGAAGTCGAAGTCGGAGTAGGAGTAGTGTTTTTGGCCGATGTCAGAATCGTAAAAAACGAGCGACTCTTATTACTTTTAGCGATTGGACGATTTTGAAGAATATTTTCTTATGATGAATATCTTTATGAACAATTTTCCACATCGGTTAGTTTATCATTTATTTAATTAATTTATGAATTAAGTCGGTTTTTTAACGACTACACAACCTGTTCAAAAGTTTTTGACGACTACACTAATCCAAACTCACGAATAATGCAGTAGTATTGTTTATTATGATTGGGCTTGGAGAATATGTGGTAAAGAAGTGGACTTCTGGTGTGATTGTGCTGGGCTTGAGTACCAAAACGAAAGAGCTTAAAATATTTATGATGTGTACATTTCCATCAAACAAATTCGTTACTAAAGGCGGTGTGAAGCGAGAGCGACAAGCTATAAAAAATCGTTTAAGTATTATACATAATACACAGTTATCGATTGCTAACGTGTAAACTGTTAAGACGGCAGATAAAAGAAATTCATGAAATTTCATGAAAATCATTCTATGAAACACACGTTAAGCTTTTGAATGCAAGCTAATTTTTGTTGTAGAATATATTCTTAACTATTTTGAAAATGTTCATAGGTTTATTTAGTATGATCACTACTAATTTTTGTATGTATTTGGAGTTGGAATATCGTTTAAGTTGCTCGGCAATTAATGGTTAAGATAATTTCATATAATAGACAATGGGTGCGAATATGATGTTAAAAAATGGGTGTGATGCGATTAAATATCAAATAGTAGTTTATTTCAGATTTTAGTTGATCTATTCTCACGTAAAAGGTATTAATAACATGAGAGAATTAGGGAGGTTTTGGTGGCCGAATAAAGGCAATGAATTTAATTTGGTTTTCTTTTTTTATTATTTATGATCCAACATGTTTTGATACAATAATTAAACACCGTGTTGAACGAGTGGCTTTCCTATAATAAATGTTGAAAGAATGTTGGGGTATGTGTATTTGACCAACTTTCATAGTTTTAACTGCTCGTTTAATAAAGGCAATGGAATTAGTTTTTAACTGACTAACAGTGTTTTCACATTTGTGTGAATGAATGCCCGAAGATTTCAAATGGCAAAACCCGTATAGCGAGTAATAAAACATGTGAAATTTTACACAATATTGAAATTCCGTCAAGCTCTTTCAGTCGATATCGAAAATTATAAAATAAAGTATAATGTATTGGCGTTGATATAACACGACGATTGGTAGTAGAAAAGAAGACGATAATCGTAACTGTAATAAAAGACATTGTACTACGTCAAGAAAAATAAAATCATTTCAATATCTCAAACTATTTGTAGTCATCAATGTATGTCGGGGTTATGTGTACGCGTTATTTGTGGTTTGAATTTAGTTCAAAGAGAATGAATAACCTGACCGAAGAAGAACAAAATATAATAAAAAAACATATTTCCAACAAAAGCTCATAGTAGTAATTGAACCAGTATAATAGTACTAGATCCCATTTACCCCGGTCGGGGTTATTATATCCGTTTCCTATAATTACATAATAAGGCTGTTGATACTTTAATAGTAGGGTCAGTTTCCAATTCCCAATATTTATAAAGCACCCTTTGCGATTAAATGCTTTTTCAAGATAGTATATTTTACAAGGTAATTTTTAGTGCTTAAAAATAAATTGAAAGGTGATTCTAATGATAGAAAAAAAGGTGTAAATTTAAATTTTTCAGCCCCTATCTGTAATACTTATAATTATTATAACTACCTTATAACGATGGTATATATGTTAAATAACGAAATCAACTAAGGGTATTGATGGGATTTGAATATCAAATTGACATTGTTTAAAGTTTTTAATTAACATAGGTAAATTACGTTTAATGTTTATATTAAACTTACAACCTAACTTTCTTTATTTTCATTTACTTTATTACTATGTGAGATTATATCAATGAGTCAACAATCTAAGAAATTAAGTGTTACACTAGGTCATTAGATATTTAATCCCATGTTATCTACTAATTTACAATAAGTAGATATTTCTATGAATCAAATTACCCAATGACATTCAAACGGTGTTTGATTGTTACAAAAACCTTTTCTCATAAAATCAATAGGTGTCTTTTGTTTAGTCTTCATCTCCAAAATTGAATGTCATTTTAATCGGATCAGTGGTTATTAAAGTTATTTCAAGTATCTATGTTATTTGGTTACGAATCAATTTTTATATTTTTATTGTTTGATAAATCTTGTGTGTAACCGATGCAAACTATTTATTATGTCAGTTCTATTGCATCTGTGTGATATAATATCTGAAGATGCCTATAGGTAAAACTCGGGTCGTGAGTGACAAAAAAATGATACGTTAAATTATACATGTACAAATTTAAGCAATTTAAACTCGAAGATAAATGTAGCAATTTTGGAGTAGCTATCGATTCCTTCGTAATTATAACGGGACAGAGAACTGCTTCGCAAATAAAGACCGGTTTCGCTTATTGCTGGCATCAAACAATAATAGTACCGATTATCTATTCGCGAATTAGTTGCTAGATTTTGGAGATAAAAGTCCCAAAGGATTATTAATTTCTAATGACTTAAAGCGTTTTATTTAATTTTTTCAATTATTTACTCGATGACATATTTCTACGTAATTAACTTATCAATGAATTGTATCGCGTGCCCCAGATTGGAGAGCCCCTTTATAGCCCATTGTATTTATTCCAGCAGTCGAATGCATTTGTTGTGTGGTGTTACTCCGTACTATGGACATGTATAGAGCCGTGAGGAAATTGCAGTGGTCGTATCAGTAGCGCAGCTAGAAATTTCAAGATCTCCCCCCCTTCATATGTTTTAAAAGATTTATTTATCAAATAATTATAATTAATTGTTGGTATGCTTGACAGAATGAGTATTTGTATTATATATTTTTTAATTCGTACTTCCAAAACTAGGGGGCGCCAGTTTTCATTTTTGATGGGTTTTTTGTTCAGTGGGGTAGTGGATTATTTTTATCAAATTTAGCAGGCTATGAAATGACGTGAAAAAGTTTGAGAAACACTTTTTTTATAATGAAAAATCATTAAGTCAAATTGAGTGCATATATTAAAAATAATTAAATCATGTTTTTATTTGTTTTTTTTGGAAGTTTTTCATATCCACTTTATTTACTAGAGTCCCGCATCTCAACCTAAGATATCTCATCATTTTTAACATAACTATATATATCTATATACATAATAGACGTGTCGAAATAGGAAATAAGAAATCGTTGAAAACATGAGATACAACTATTAAACTCTTTCATTTTTAAACATATAACATAATATCATGTTTATTAAAAATAAGTTAATGCAAAAAAATGTGATTATATAATTGTACATATGAAATGTTATTTATTTCGTAAATAAAATTGTTATATTTATCATGTGGAAATTCGGGCCCCTCTTTTCGCTGGGCCCTCTTTCATTGCGCGAGTGCTATGAGGTTGCTATGCCGCTGGATCGTACCGTATTCGTGTCGAGCTGTGGTCAGCTCGCTGTCATTATTGTCGCTCCAATACTCAATAATGAAAAATAATGTTCTAGCCACAGACTCTAGGCGTAATATCGGTGGGTCTGACACGTCTCTTTCCACACGTTGCAGTATCAATGTTATGTTATAAAAAGTTTTGTCTATGAAGAGAACAATCCACTTTCTAAGTATCAGTTACTTAAAAAGTGGATTGTTCTCTTCCCAGACAAAACTCTTTATAGTGTAAGATAGTTTCAATCGCGATAGTATTAAGAGCCAACTTATAAAAACGTTAAAAAGTACATCATTACAGAAATTATTTGAGGCGCTGCAAAGCAAAAATTGCCTTCTGAATCAAACAAAATATATTCAATATTTTCTAGCATGTTTCGTTTATTATATAATATATCGTCCTGGATATGCACATGTAAGAACAATCCAGCATTTATTTACCGATTTCCTCGATCAATCGTCTAAATATTTTTTTTGGCTGTTTGTGTTGAATATTTCCTGTTCTCATTTGTATAATAGATTCGTTTTTGGCCTTTGACAAAATTAAATCATTTTTTTATTCAATAAAAAAATAATCAATATGTTATCAGAATAGCAAGCAAGACTGACTGTCCTTTTTTAAATTAAATTCGCAATCGTTGTTATTTGGATCCTAGACTTAGGGTCTTTGTTTTTACTTTGTAATTAATTCCTTTGGTATACAACCGAAGCTAATTGTTTTTTGTGTGTCAGTTCAGTTGCATTCGTATGATAGAATGCCTAAAGATACTGAAAGGCGAAACCAGGGTCGTTAGTGACAAATTATGTGGAATCATACAATGTTTAAAAAATTCAAATTTAACATATTACAATTTAAAAAAAAGTTGTATGATATTTTCTCTCATTTTTCATTTTTTATTAGGTTGAATAATTGAAAGTTATTAATAGGTACTTATTGATTTTAAATATTTACAGAGAGATTTTCTATCGTATTTTTCTGATATTTTCAATTTTCTTTTATAGAACCTTGCTTAAATAAATAAACAATCGACGGTGTTTGACACGGCCTGAGCAAGTTACAATCAAAATGAATGCGTAATTGCTGTTAGATGAAAACTACAAATAATGCCGACAGTCATTGAAAAATCTATTCAAATAACAACAAACAAATATATGTATTGATACACGTTTCACATTATGCTATTAAAGCGTAACATATCTACACGAAAATATATTTTTTCATCATCCATTCACCACATGTGGACCGCAATATGGTTGTTAAATTATCGTAGATTGAAAATCAGAATGATATCATCGATAGTCAGTTGCTATACAACTATTCAGTAATATCGTCTGTAAATTATACTTTTTTGGTAGCGTATTCGCTCCCAATAAGCTGAAAATATAAAAATTGATGTTTGTTTGTTTGTATGTCCTGTATGTGTTCCCATACTATTCATACAATTAATATAAAAAAATCATTGAGTTTTTGTGAACACTCATGCGAAAGTAAATTTAAACAACCATTAGATCAGGACCGGTTTCGTTCATCGCGAGCGTTTATTTTTTCATCCGATTGCGATGAAAAAAAAGGTTTTTTTCATCGCAAGGTTTCTGAATTAGTGCAACTCTTAGATTAGGATAGGTTTCGCTAATCGCGAGCACGATGTACTAATACATTGGGCTATGTGTATATGCTTCTCATTTTGACAGTTTAATGTGGTCTGCTCACGCGTCGTAAAAACGTCTCATTAAATATATTGTGTATCTAAAAATACTTCAGTGTACAGAATTAAAACACGAATACTTTCTTTCTTTTTGTGGCATTGTAATGCATGCCGGTTATTCGCTAGTATTAAATAAATAAAGACGGTTTTGTCATGATGTTCTCCACAAGTTTGGTTAACATCTACACTTCTAGAACAATTGTTTAGTTATTCGATGATGGAATATCTTTCATGTGGCTAAGCAGGGAAAAGGTTAAGATGACGCGATAGTGAGGGAGGAAGTTTCTAATTTAAGGGATGAGAAAGTTAATAAAACGTTTTGTGAATTGTAATACATGGTTTGTACACGAGGCCTTCGACGATTGCACGTAATTGTTTTCTAAACATATATACGATAATATGTAATTTTACCTTTTTGTCATTTTCATAGTGTTAATAGTCACTTCTTGACGGAATGGAATTATATTAAAATAATATAAACACAAAGTTATATAATTCATTTTCGTTGATCATCTCACGTGATAATACCCGCGATGAGTGAAAATATATTCTTGAATGCCTGAGGACGTCTAAAGGCCAAATTTGGGTCGTGAATGAAACAAATTGTAGGATTGTATAGTTAGAACGATTCAAATTTATATTGAAATTTCACAAGCGTCATCAAGCACCATCGGTCGATATCAAATATTATAATTATTTTTTTGTTGATTTAATTGAACAACTCGTATTTTATTCAATGTTTGTTAAATATGAATGATATTAATTTATAATAATTTATACCATTGTGCCGAGTCAAATACTTAATAGAGCATTTATTAACAAAAACTACAGTGTGTTCATAAGTGCAAATGAAATATTTACTTAACATTTTACGAAAATGAATATAATCAATAAATTTCTTATAATGCACCAAATGACGCAGCAAAAATGTACTAAACCTGATAACGATAGTATCAGAATGTTGTCTATTTTATCAATGAAAGTTTGTATTAAATTATAATATATGTATATATATTTAAAATTATGGAAATAGTTTTAATGATTACTTTTTTTATTATTTGAATATAATGCCTTTCCGCCAAGAAGTGACAATTAACATCTTAAAAGTGACATACTATATTTCACAACTATTCTAATAAGGAAGTGTGTGGACAGAGATAATGTAAATTAAACACTATTTTGGTAGCATGTCTTTTTACGCAATCAAATTACAGCCAAGATTTGTACAAATATTTTTTCTTTTCTTAAAATGTAGTTTTGCTAAGCCATACATTGTATAACATATAACTTGCGTGTAAAAGTTTTGAGATTATGCTCTGGATGATAAATCGTATTATTTTCCTCTGATCATCCTGCGTTATATTAGTTTCGTGAGTATTTACATTTTATTGTTTGAAAGCAGTTTAAATGGTCCATAGAGCATGCACTCATAAGCAAGTCACGATTCCGATTCCTTATCCATTATAAACTCGGCTTTATGTTTCTCAAAACTTTTGCACTGAAAAGTATTGTAAAATTTTAAATGATTGAACTATTTTTATGGCATTCAAAATTTACATCATTATTATAGAAAAAAACTACTTATAAATATTCCTGAAGTTCAATGAACTCTTTTGCATAATTTTATGATTACTTTTGCACACATTTTGATGGCGCGTGTTTATATTTATGCGAAAAATTTAATGCTGTATTGAATATAATTCATTTGTTTGTTTTTTTTATTATTAATATTGTCTTTTTTGAGTGCAATGCATATTAAAATGCAATTGACCGAACAATCATTTTATCGTGCAGTCACGCCTAACTGCAGTTTAAAAATTGAATGCTCCATCTGATGATATACAAAATAATTTCCACAGTCAACAATGTCGTTTGGTATAATTTAGATTCAAACAATTTATGATATTCACCAGGGAGTCGTGGAGTGTTTTGAACGGAATGGGAGTCATGTTTTTAGTCAATGTCAGAGTCGTAATCGTTGATACACACAGTTTGTTTAAAAACCGCTGGATTAGAAAACACTCCAGTCAGAATTTTAGAGGCGCCTGTGCAATAATAAATAGTTCATAACAATTTTGCTTGACAGCTTTTAAGTGTTACATATCACGACTAACCCGATTAACACTTGATAATATTTTATGTTTGTATTATAAATTAAATTAATTAATTTTAGATACAAATCGAAATTTGTTTTCGTCACGAAACATATAGAGAAAAAGATTTACGCAAATAGTTATATTTTTTATGCTGCCACGAAGTGTTCAGATTATTCTTGGCGATTTTTTAAATCAGCGCCTTGCTATGTTATAACTGCTTGTTATTCTAAAGCGGTGGTTGTCATGTAAAATTTTACTGTTTTCGCATTATAAACATTACTGGCTTTGGAAATGTCTCGTGGCCGTACCTAATTTTTAACGTGATAAAAATATCAGTTGTGTTTACAAAAGACAAATCAAGTATATTTAATCAATTTGAAAATTTGAAAAATTTTATCAATTATTGTGTAAAAAATATTTTTAGCGCGTTTCCACAAATTTTGTCACTCACGACCTGGGTTTCTCCTTGCGGCATCTTCAGGCATTTTATCGCATTTATGCAACATAGCTGGGCAGTTAAGACATTTGTCAGTTCTGTTGTATACAACAAAGGTCTCAACTACCTAATTCCTGAAGATGTCGAAAGCCAAAACCCGGGTCGTGAGTGACAAAATATGTGGAATCATACAAAATGTCATCAACTCAAATATATTAAAATTCCGTCAAGCACCTTCAGTCGATTTCATAAATTAAATATTCCTGGTATTGTTGACAGGTGTGGTACATTTTCGTTGCCTAAATTGGTAAACCATACTACATGTTCACCAGTGAAAATACATTGTCACTTGAAATATAATTTCGCTGTAATATATAATACAACTCATCTTGTGAAACGAGTGCCAACTAAATAATTTAAATTTCGGTATGTTACTACGATACTTTTTCAGCATTCATCTATGTTATATCTAGGCCGATTTAAAATAAACTAAAAAAAAGTAAACCATAGACAAGCTCAGTATCGAAAAAACTTACTTATAATTCAAGTCGGAAGCCGTGCTTAGTTCGGTTTTAAATAGCTATAGCAAAATAAATTTAGTTGATTTTAATCAAACAATGTTTTCTTTTATTCCGTAATAGTTTTCTATTTGACTTCCCAGGCGGTCAAACGTATCAAGAATTCAAACATTCATCTTTCCCGCGAAAACAAATCAATCAATGACAGCACTTCAACAAAAATGGCTGCCACTCACTTGAATTACGTTTATTCGTGTGATACGTGACGCCTTATCCAAAGACGATCAGGCAGCACTACCTTAAATAAATAATACAATACAAGCCTGAAATTTTTTTTCGAATCCGCAGTACTCTACTCTCGGACATAATTGTTCGTATGACAATGTGTACGATTGTTGAATGGTCTAAAAAAAAAAGTGTTTTATTTTAGAGCGTTCAAACATTGTACACCATATTGTATCCATATTTTTGTCACACACAACCGTTTAGTACGCGAATGCATCCAAGTTGACAGTCAGTAAACTGTTAACGAATTTATCGATTGAATTGGCATTCACTTGGTAGAACTCCATTATAACACTGTAAAAAAATAGCAATGTATTTTAGTTCTACAAAACTATTTTTTTAAATATAGTTGATAGCTATTTCGGCTCACGCCATCGTCAGAACTATGCTTAAACTAATATTTGCTTATCTATATATAGCTGTGTAGAAAAAGTACACAATACATCTTCTCTCCTGTTTTAACGACCTAGCTTGTTTCCTACTCGCAATAAAACTAACAATTGTAAATGAAACTAAAAACGCGGCTATATCGATACGTTCACATATGACACGGAAATGGTCCATTACAGAAAAAAAGGAGCACCACCCAGAGGATTCAATAATGGTGACCGATGTATATTAATTTGTTCGTTAAGAATCCCTTGTGATGTCATGAAATACTATAGTAGTAAGACGGAAACCGTTCAAGTAATTTTATTTTTGAAAAATCAAACAGATATAATATGCTGAGATGTTATTTCCGCCAGGATTTCCTTCATTACGCGTTCGGTGACAATATTGCCAATCTAAGCGTGAAACAGTTTTAATTATCAACCATTTTACAGTACACTGACTCGCTTTGTTTAAAGCAGTAACTATGTGGATAGTTTCGAAACCAGATAGTACTTTGAGCACTATGGCATTTACAGAAACTTACTTAACTCTGTCTGCAAAAGTAAAACAATCGACATTAATTTCTGAATTGAACCAGAAATTGACTCATTAAACCGGTGCAAATTGCCATTGTGTACTTACTTTCATAATATCATGAGTATTTTTGGAGTAACATACAGTAAAAGTATAAATTTAACGGCCATAAATGAATCCTAAATGTTAAGCAATTTTAAGCGATCATAATCCAATGTTCAATTGTGCCAGTTTTTTATGCTTTATTTTTGTAATTCGTTTCAATTACTACTCCAGTACCATTTATTGTTACCCAAAAGTATCTAAATCGTTTTAAATTTACAAAAAAAAATTAAATGATATAATCTATATAATACGGTGAAAAAATAGCAACGTACGCTCTCGTCAAAACTAGTTCTGACAAGGGCGTAAACCGATATAGCTATCGACTATCTAATAATTCTTGTAGAACTACATTGTCTTTTTTTACCGTGTTACAATAGAGATCTACCAAGTAAATGCCAATTCAATTACTAAAATGTAGATAATACATCCATATTCCTTTTTACTTTTAAAGTTCCTGCCACTTCTTGGTGGAAAGGCATAATATTTTCAATAATATTATAATAATACATTTTTTAATTCTTTATCCAATATATATTCGACGATCAGGAACGGTTTCTCGCATCGCTAGCATTATTTATTTTATTTATTTATTTATTTATTTATTTATTACAACCATACGGTACAAAACTTACAAATTATCAATTCAATATACAATTAAATATAAGAATATAAAAATTCAACAAATACACTGTAAAACAATCAATAAGGATTGCAAAAAAAGAAAGTCAACCAATTAAGCTCATGAAATGTCTACTTTAACTGAAAAAATAGCATTCGTCTGAGCTCACTTTCGTCCACATGAAATATGTCAACATCTTACCATTGGCATCCCCATTGCCAGACTGGTTCTACACTTTGGAAGAACAAACAAATTATGTACACGATTTCTTAAAAAAACTATCCGGAACATACAAACTGACATTATTAAGGATGGAAGATTCCTCATTTTGGCCTCGAATTAGTCGAAAGAAATATGTGGCTAGATATATTTCTCTTCGATTTTTCAAACTATTAAAAGTGAGCATACCTAAAAGAAAGTCAGTTGGATAAAGCCACGGTTAGTATCCGTATGCCCTCAAGTAAAGAAGTCTCAAAAATTTCTTCTGAACCTTTTCCACCATAAGGGCATATTTCAAATCTCCTGGGGCCCAAACAATAGACCCACTCTCAAGCCTACTTCGCACTAAGGTACTGTACAATAATATTAAAATTTTAACACCTGAAAAGGCTCTCGTAGTACGTAGGATAAAGCCCAACATTTGCAATGCTTTGTTGCAGGCAGTCCTAATGTGAGTATTAGAAGGTTAGTTTACTTTCGAATTGTACTCCAAGATCCTTTACTGATGAAATTCGCGAGAGAGTTCGGCCACTCATTGAATAGCGGAAAAAAATATCATAGGATACAACTTATAAAAAAGCCCATTAATACAAAATTTTACCTAATTCTTAATTCTTTACAAAAAAAAACCTCTTAAAACTTCTTAGTTTAATAAATAAGTTCGCATTACAGCAACGAAACTGAATTAATTTTTGAAATATTGAGCAGGCAACAGATTAATTCTAAGACATAAAACTATTCATAAATGAAAGGAAACTCTTTCTTTATTTTCTGCATAGCCATATATTCATGGTTACCAATTTTCAATATCTATAAAAATGAAAATTATTGTTTACCTGTTAACTACTCGATCCGCGATCCACAATGTGGAGATTTTTTGTTTTTATTTTATGCGTTTCTCGTACGGTATACGATTTTTCATTGATGATTTATGAGAAAACAAGTTTTTGTTCGTTGCGAATAGGTCTGAATGGTAAATTTATTGTACCAAATAAACAATAAACCACGTGAGATGAGTGATACCATATAACTTTACTTGTTATTCATTGCTATTTCAATTGAAATCTTAGAATGGACTTAATCAAAAATCTTAAGTAAAGTTAGAAGTAATATTTGTGGCATCTTTTTTACTTCGTCATTTTTTACTATTATAAGTGTCTTAGACTCATCCCCCGATTTACGCGGAAGGTATTTTTTATAAATCTATGTTAATAGAAACGCTCTAAATAGAAAGGGACTGATATTAAATCAAAAAAATAGGTTCCATAATAGATAAAAATAGAATAGAAAAAAAAGATCGTATTAATTTTGAAGATGCTTTCCGAAAAAAATCGTGTAAAAAGATTCAAAGATTATTATATCCAAATTATTTGTACAAAATTGTAGTAATTCTTTTTTAATGCATTTTTATTGACCGTGTTAAAGTGAAACCGCGCAAATAACACCAAATAAATCGGGGGATAAGTGTATTTACGATTATTTCGTAATATTTTTTGAATCCATGTACGTATTGACGTCAACTATAATGACATGTATTTTAATTTTATTAATCGATACATTTAGGCACATTTTGCTCGGACAATTTACTTCACATCACATTATTCACTAATGCCGTATATCCTCAATTGTAAGACGCCATCGATTGTATGATGCACCCATATTTTATGTTTATGAGCAAATAAAAACACTACATAAACTTTACTATACAAGTTCATGCAATTGAAAAATAGTCTTGTTATTAATCGTCATTCAGGAGTCTTTCCTCAAAGATTTATATTGGCTTTGTAGCGAAAAAAATAAACAAATTTCTTTGATATGCAATGTTATAAATAGACAAAGATCATCTATGTTGAAAAAGACTATATCGAGTATTTATAAACGCAGGATGTGTGCAATGTTCATAATCATTCAGTAATCAAGAAAATAATTGAATTATGCAACATTTCCTCAGGATACGGGAAACTGAAACATTGTAAACCGTTAATTAAATAAATTTTAAACTTGATTTTCCTATGATTAATAGTATATACAAATCAGTACATTTCTAAAGCATTTTATGTTCCGCAATGCTTGACTGTGAACCAAGGAAGTGAAATTTTTTAGAATTCTTATTATTTCAGCTGAGAACGATTTATGCATTAAGAAAGGGTTTTTTTATAATAGACTCTCTGGTATAGTTTAGTCTTAAGCTAAGTGTTAAATGTCATTTCTTGGGCGAAACTGGTCCTGATTATAAATATATTTTGGAAATAATTAATTAGTTGTGAGAGGTCCCTAACATTTTAATCATTAATTATTTAATTTGATTTGATTTAAGAGCATGTTTCTTGGACTATTTGTTTTGTAAGCCTGGTAAAATTATTATTTTTAAATTAAAATTTTTGAAGTTGTATACATTATAATAGAACTGACCTGTCAGTTCTCCTTGGTTATAAAGTTAGTCTTAAGATGTTTTTCAAAGAAAGGATACACGTGTCAAATTTAGTAACACACTATTTGGAATATCAAAATTATCAATTTTATTAATAATTTTTACTAATTACTAAATATATATATAATATAAGCGATAAGTACTACCGGCCCTGATTATTATGTTATTAAATTGCTAGAATAGTATAATACTAAAATGGCGTTTTGATTATTAAAATATTATATAATGCCTTTGAAAGAAGAAAAGACAGTAAACACCTTAAAATTGAACACCGTATAAATTTAAGAATAAGGTGTATAGAGAAAAAAATACTTTCTGTATTAAATTATTTAGCAGTAAATAATATTGGTGTTATAAGACAAAATTTCCCACAGTCATAATTTTGAATATAGCCTCGCGCCAATTTTGAATGTTCTTAATTTAAAAACTGACATTTTGTTTCTCTGCATTACGTTGAAAAAGAATTATTCGATTTCAAATACATTCGCATTTTGTCTTTGAATGTGTGTGATAGTGAAGTGAATTATCATAGATTCAACCTTCTGTGGGGCTTTTAATGTTGCTAACATAAAAAAAAGTATTCGTAAATTGCGTTGTTTTGTTTATCTTCTTTTAATTTATGGTTTATCGCAATATAAGAAACAATTGTTTTTAAAAAAAGAACGATGAATAATGTAGCAAGAAATATTCATTGCAGTGAACTATTAAGATAAACCATTCCAATAAAACTTTTTGAATTAGGAATATGATAATAAAATTTTCTTTTCAGTTTTTAGATGTGGAGAAGTATAGCGAATAATAATCTAATGATTATGATTTCGACTGAAGGTGCTTGATGGAATTTCAATATCAAATTTGAATGGTAAAGCTTTTTACGATTCCACATATTTTATCACTAACGACCTGAGGCAGTTCTGTTGTATCCATGTGATAGAATGCCTGAAGATGCCGAAAGGCGAAATTCCGGCCGGTTCGTTAGTGACAAACATGTGGAATCGTACAAAGTTGTAACAATTCAAATTTAATAATCTAATGCTTCGCCATAGAACTTCAAGCTAAGTAATATGGTTTTTAAATACAGTGAAACCTCGATTCCACGCTTTTTAAATCGACTGAAAAAAAATCAAATACGGAAAACTTATTTATTTGAAAAATGTTATTTGTTTTTTTTTTAGTATCACTTTATAACGTTTCTATTTTAAGAAAGTAATTAGTCGTAATTATTAGACTTTTGAAACGTTTACTGTCAGTAAGTTAATAATGCTCTCGACTAGCAAAACGACGATAGTTATAACTTTTTCTCTAAAAAGTTACAACAAATGACATTTTTAAATAAAAATAATTATAATTCAAAATTATTTTTATGTTGTATTTATGACTTTTTTCAAAATTCTTTGATGCGGTTCTGAATTACATTTTAACTTGCTGTTTCAAAGTTATGCGGTTTTTAAAAGTTATAGAACGTATCTTCGCTTTTTAATCTCATAGTTTTCTTTGTACGGTTTTTTATGTGCAATTTTCTGGGGAACGGATCTACCGCACAAAAAGATGGTTAGCTGTATTAAGTTTTCAATCAAAAAAAGTTCAAAAAAATTTAATACGGATAGATTGTCAAATGATTGTTTCATGTATTTTTATTTATGATTAACCGTAATCAATGTGTCAAATATATTTTTATTTGTATTTTGCCACTGTCACACGTTCAATAAAACTTGTGCGTTTATTAGTCACGTTCGAACTTCTGGTTTACATTTAAAAGAACTATATAGCCATACAGTGTTTGAATCTTGTATTGTTTACCTATTCTTGAGTATGTAAGCATACACAACACGGGCACGCGTTGTCTGAAGAGAGCGATGTAAAACCTTAGCGTTTCACGACAAGTAATCTTATGAACAGTGATAGAGAACTATATAGACTCTTGTTAGTTTTAACTTTTAATATTTAACTTATAAAAAAACATGTCTTGTACCGGTTTAGTTCCTTAACTTTAGCCAATAACTTACTATACCAAAGCGATTACCATAATTTTGAAAATGCATTCGTAGACTAACAGGTCTATTGCAATATCAAAAAAATTGTCACTCATTATCCGGGTTTCGCCTTTCGGCATCTTTAGGCTTTCTATAAATCGGGTGTAATCGAACTGACAGACGGTAAACAGTTAGCATCGATTATATAAAAGAGGAATTACACAAAAAAGGCCTATGGCTAGGAGTTAAATATATATGTGAAATAATTTAAATAACTACTGATTATAGGTTTAATTGGCATTCACTTGGCTTGATGGAACTCCATTATAAAACGATGAGAAAATAGCAAGTTTTAGGTCTACAAAAATTATAAAGTATATAGTGGATAGCTATTTCTGCTTATCCCTCGTTAAAACTGGTTCTATTTATGTACCTAGTAATTTTTGTATAACTAAAACACATTGCTAGTTTTTTTATCATGTTACTACTGATTTTATTATAATGATATTCAAATTTAGAAGTATAAACTTTATAACAAATACAACCAAACGATTTTTACATGAAAAGCTTCCACAATAATCAACTAATATTAAAATGTTATTGAGTAATTTAATACTTAAAGATACATAATTGATTTAAATAAGTTAATAGTATAAAATGTGAGAAAGAAAAGCTTGATTTATTATCGTTATTGATTGAATAATTAGGGTTTGATACCTTCTTTTAAATGGCGTGTCAAAGAGCCTGTAAAAAGATAATTAGCAATTATGGAAAATCATTGTTGTGTATTAACACTTATATAAAAAATCGTTATATAGACCTTAAAATATATAGAAAACTGTGCTTAATACAATGGTTATTTTAACATGGAAGCACTTTAGAATTTTTAGCTGTCACATCTAGAATAGACTGAGAAAATCAGTATATATTTGAGATATCTAAAAATAATTTGTTCGTAAGATTTGTCGCAATGAGATGGCGTGTGTATCGTTGTTGTGTGGCTAACTTCATTACTGTTTTCAAATCAAATTTACTGTGGTATAAAAACCGACGGCCGTCTCCTCTTATTATATTATATAAACACTAGTTCAACGATAAAGATTTTAAAAGGAATGCAATGTTATAATTTGTATCAAAGAAAAAGTTGTACACTATTTCAAAAGTAACTTTGGTATTTAACCATGAAACTAAGGTGGATTAGTTCAACAGTTAAGTAATATTGAAAAAAATATGGCGTTCAAACAATTTTGTCGAATATTGTAACTTAACAATAAAAAAATGAAAGTAATAGTTTTCAAGTGACGTCCTTGTATACGTAAAGTTTTTAAAGGAGATCGATTATTCATTTTCGATTCAAAATTTTATGTTGTGTGTTACGGAGGGTAATTTTAATATAAGACTAATTTTTAGGCTTCAGTTAATTTATCCTGTTTTCTGCTGAGCTGCGTAAAACATATACAAACACAAATTATTTAAAAAATTAATTCTGTAGTGTTGGTGTTAAACAAAGTTACAGAGTTAATCTGTACAAAACGAGCTATATATACAACAATTAGCTCGAGCGTGATTGCTATAATTCGGTAATTATTCTTATAATTGTGAATTTCATCTATCAACTGTCTTAATAATTGAGACGATAGCAGTAAGAGGGCTAAAAGAATCTGTGTGTTTTGTATGACCGTATATAATGAAATATGATATAAAAACGGCCTACATACAAGCACATGAATTCCAACATCATTAAGAAAGAACTCAGTATTTGTTTCTATTTTTGACGCATTCTCAGGAGTTTTCAAAAACAAAATAAAACATTATCTTATGACAACAAAAAAACAAACTATATTTCGAATATTAATATGTAACCTAATGAAATTATAATAGCATTAAAGATTTTATCGTGACTTATAAAATATGTCTTATAATTTACCATCAACTTTTGTGAATAAGGCTACAAATGATTGTTAAAATAAATTATCCATTTTTTCGTTCTATCGATTCGTATTTGTACTTAGTGTGAATTAAAAATGATTAGTGGGTACTTGTAAAGCAATGGACAAAAAAAAAACCAAAAAATATATCCGTCAATTTTAATGAAAAAGGCCTTCGCCTACATTTTGACACTGTCGTAATTATATACAAGCCTACGGGTACATCAAAATGATATTTCATCCGAGAAGAATGGATTTCATTCGAATTGATTGACGGTGGAGAAATTATCGTAGGTGCAAAATCCAGACAAGCAAAAAATGTTTCAGAAGATTCGAGTGGGTATTCATTACAGACTCTAATTAATTATTTTCCAAAAACTTATCGTAGAACACGGTGAAAAAATGGCAATGTATTTTAGTTCTACAATTTTTTTATAAGATATAGTTGATAGCTATTTCGGCTCATGCCATCGTCAGAACTATGCTTATATACAATATATATATATATATATATATAGCTGTGTAGAAAAGGTACACAATACATCTTCTCTCATGTTTTAACGACCTAGCTTGTTTCCTGCTCGCAAAAAAACTAACAATTGTAATTGAAACAATTGTAAATGAAACTAAAAAGGCGGCTATATCAATACGTTCACATATGACACGGAAATGGTCCATTATAGAAATTAAGGAACACCACCCAGAGGATTCAATAATGGTGACCGATATATATTAATTTGTTCGTTATGGATCCTCTGTGATAGTTGATATCTATTGATTTCCAGCTGTTCCAAAGCCGTCATCCTGCGACCTTTACTACAAAAATACAAATACTTATGCGCTGAGTTTGAATTTATTTTATGTGATTCCTTCATAACGTGATTAGCGAATTGTGAATCTGTTTTTTTTACTGTTGAATGATCTTACATGATCCTTTACTAATTACATAAACTAAAAAGGCGGCCATGTCAATAAGCTTACATATTGTACGGAAATGGTTTATTGAATTGTGATGGTTTATTACGTAACCGACTCAGTCCTTAGTAATGGCTTGTGACTATGTCAATAGAAAATTTTTAATAATAAAAAATCGTCAGTTGATAATGCTCGCAATAAAGGAAACCGGTCTTGATAAAATATATTGTGGAAATAGTACTAAAAAATGCGTTTTTATTATTTAAAAATCACGCCTTTCCACCAAGAAGTGACAATTAACGTCTTAAAAGCAAATTTAGATTTGAGATTTTGGACGTACATAGTTATTTATGACGTTACTTCTCTCCGAGTAGCTTTTTGAACAACAACAATATTTGGCACCCTGGTTTCTCGCTGTAACGCCAAACCTTTTTTTTTCATGAATTTATAATTTTTTAACTCTGCTTATATACGATATCAACTGAGGGTGCTTAATGGAATTTCAATATCAAATTTGAATTATTTAAACTTTGTACCATTGCACAATTACAATTATAATAAATTTTGACTTACATGGATATTAGCATTACGATGAGTTAAGTTTCTAGATTAAATGAAGACGAGTAAATTTTAATTCGTAATTATTTGGAACTAGATTAATATTTCCTGTATTTATATATCAAAATATGTTTTATTCCTCGTCATCCTCAATCGAACAAAAAAAAATGTTATTTAAATTTTTCGACGAAAAAGTTGTACCTAACAATAAAAAGGTTGTTAATTACTAAACCGCTTGTTACGTGATATATTATATTTTCTGTCATCTTACCTGAGATATCTCGAGCGCACGTGCATGTCTAGTATCACATGAACTGCAGGGTCATCAGAAAAAAGTTCATCGCTCTATGAAAGATAATGTATTTTCCTTTATATCGCACTTGTTTTACAAATGCTTCATTTGAGAATACCCTAAGTTTTCTATTCGGAATTTGGACGCTTTTGAATCTTTTGTGCTTTTACACATGTTTGCCGACGATCATCTTAAGTCAGATAAGTTCAACTTGAATTGTACTTCGGACCTTACAGGTTTATTCATACTGTCAGAAGAGTAACATGTTTTCAATAGTGCAAAAATTGTCAAAATAGTCATTGATTCAATTTAATACTAGTTCAGGTATATTTATAAATAATACTGAGTAACACAAAATATTTAATGAGTAAAAATTTACTGTAGGGTAACAGATACAGTTTAGTAAGATATTTAGAAATAACTATATATCTTATAATTTTTGTATAACTAAAATACATTACTATTTTGTAACCGTGTTGTAATGGAATTCTGCCAAGTAAAATGCCAATTCAATCAATACAATGATGAGTATAATTTGTGATATCGACTGATGGAATATCAATATCAAATTTGAATTCTTGAAACATTGTACTATTTGATTTTTTTTGTCACTAACGACCAAGTCTTTGCGAATAAGCCGCGAACAATTGACGCACTGAAAGTCAGTATAAAAAAAGCCATTTAACAAATTCACCAAATGGAACCGTGGCGGACATTTCAACGATGGTATATTCCGCACTTAATGCCATGAAATTTATAATCTCATACACAACTTGTTTTATATACGTATTAACTAATTACGAGCGTCTTTATTGAAAGACACTTATAACCTCGAATAAATATGTATTTATAAATCATTTTTATACATAAAATATACAGTTTACCCTGTTGACATAATAAAATTGATTTAAATTTTCGACAGAAGGTTTTGTTATTAAAGACCCGGGTTTCGCCTTTCGGCATCATCAGGCATTCTACCACACGGATTCAATAGAACTGACATGTCCGAAAAGCGAATCCCGGGTCGTTAGTGACAAAACGTGTGGAAGCATACAACGTTATACAATTTCAATTCCACCAAGCCTTGCGATTTAAGGTAGCCTCAAAGGTAGAAGTATAATATAATATAAACGAGTTAAATTACACGATTTTCGTGGTCTTTTCCATACCCTCAAAGCGCTCGTGCAGAATGTCCATTCAAATTTGATAATTTGCTCTACTAAATTAAGCTATTTACAATAAAATTAACAGATATCACTCAAACAAAATGGCTGCTATCATTATCCATATCACAACCAATTCTCAGACAACCATCAAAAATTTGAGTGTATGAATGCAATAATACATCTTGCATAATTTTTAAATCCAATATCATTCGAGATCAAATTTTGTTACATTCTCAACAATCGCGTAGGTTTTTTTTATTATTTTGGCTTTACTAGTGGGCCTACAATTGACCGAATTTCGTTGTTATATAATTTATTGCGCTATTGAATAGGCTATCTGAATTGATTTGAATTGAGTAGCTGTAACTTTCACTTAATTACAGCTGTGGCGTATATTGTGCTGACCATATAAATGTTTTGAATATCAAAGGTTTGACTTATTTATTGAAAGTTTTTATCTAGATGAAATAATTCATGAATAAAGAATAGAAAAAAAAATACTTTTTTAAGTATCTCGTAAAAATAAAAAATATTTTGAATATTTATTGGTTATGTTTGGAATAAAAAAAAAACAATTTAATTTTTTGAAGGTTTATTACGCCATTGTAAATGACTCTCAGGATATTATATTCAACAAAAATTTTCAAAAGCAATAATATTTATGCAGGGAATAGATTATTTAGACCACGGTGCAGGCACACTTTACAGATACGAAAATTTTAACGTGGCACTTTTAAGTTTTTCATAATAATTAGCAATAATTCATATGTAAATTAATACTTGCAGATCACCTATATAGGCTCAGCGTAACGTTGTCAAAGATACTTCGCTAACAGATGAGTGTTCTTCACATAAAAAAATCTGTGACCGCATTATAAGCATCAGCAGTTCTACGGAAATATCTCGTGGCCGCATAAAATTTTTATTCTAAAATCTGATATAAATGACATTTAAAGAATTGAAAATGGTCAATTTAAGAAAAAAACATTAATAATTTTACAAATATGTTTGAAAAAATATTATAATTTCGTTGAATATCGCTATTTATTTTGAAGCTGCTGGAGGCCGCAGTAAAATCCTCCGGTGGCCGCACTGATTTCGATTGTAGACATCGGTAAATCGGAGAACTATAAATGCGGGACTATTTAACATGTATTATAAGCGAGACATGTGGGAACGTAAAGTTGGGGTTCTACTGTAAAACACAAACTAGAAAAAAATGTAACGAAATTGAAATTTAAATTTACAAGGTCGATCGACATTATAACACGTTGAAAAAATAACAATGCATTTAAGTTCTACAGTTCTTAAATTTATTTCTATTTCGGCTTACTCCTTCATAGAAATGAAATAGCTATCAACTATATATCTTTTCATGATATAATATTTTGGAAACAATTATGAATAGAGCTATCTAGAAACTTTTGATACAAGAATTTAGCAAACAAGCGAGTTTACTAACAAGTATTTGAAGAGCGTATCCATTAATCAATACTATTTCTGATGTCATCTAAGGTATAAGGATGGAAACACAAACGAAGAAAGAAAAAAATGTGTATCGTTCAAAAGACTTGGCGTAGAAGAGGTATTTTTCATTGCTAAATCATTTTATATTTACTGAACAGGATATCATATAGTATATAATAACTTTCCACAAAACAATTTTGGCTACAAAAAAAAAATATATATAATAAAATAATTTATTTACAAGCCTTCTTGCAGTTAAGTAATAAAAAACATAAGTTTCAAGTTGTTAATAGTCTTAAAAAGAATCTCTGAATATTAATTAACGACATGACAAAAGCAATATTGTGTTCAATGTTTGTTGTATAGCAACCGGTTTATATAGTATATTATAATTTAGTAATTTTAATAATGAACGAGGCAGTTTAATTTAATAAACTGAGCATAGTTTTGTTTTTTATGTTTTTTTTTTTTTACATTTTACATATGGAATATTAATTTAATGTATCTAATATTTATATTCGAGTTAAGGTTGTCAAATGCCCCGGCTTAGTAGGAATTGTCACGGAACAGAGTCTCTTTGAAATCTCGGTTACGTAAGAAGATTTCTTGGAAAATATTACTGAAAACGCAAGCTGCTACGCATTGAATTGGCATTAGCTTCGTAGAATTCCATTATGTCACGGTGAAAAAATAGCAATATATTTTATTTCTACAACATTTATTAGGTATGTTAGTTGATAGCTTTTTCGGCTTACGCCCTCATCACAATTATCTTTTATCTAGATACCAAATGTCTATACTAAGTAAACTTTTGAATTTATTCAATAACATAATAATTTTATTCAAAAATTGAATCAATCACATTTTTATAATTCGCGTTTTTACACTAAACGGCAACCCGGTACAAAAGTATTTTAAATTGTTGATTGTTCATTGAAAGAAATTTACTTTGCTTAGATAACCTCTCCGCTAAAATTACATAGTATTAATAATTAATTGATACATTTACAAACACATGCAAGAAAACCTGTATATGTATGTATGTGTGCCTTGTTATTTTTTTTAAAATTTCTGT
The DNA here is from genome assembly GCA_028555115.1 of Himalopsyche japonica. Lineage (NCBI taxonomy): Eukaryota > Metazoa > Arthropoda > Insecta > Trichoptera > Rhyacophilidae > Himalopsyche > Himalopsyche japonica. Next base: position 131,514 of record JAHFWJ010000626.1, read on the forward strand.
CGTGTAATTTTCAATGCGTTTTTTGTTTTTGTTTGTGTCTGTGTTTATTTTTTAAAATAAATATTTTTTTATTTAAATTTAATAAGCCACTGGTAAAAAGGTGTTTATTATCAACTGAACTGTAAAATATATTAAGTTTATATATTTTCAGTTGAGGTACATTTCATAGAACGTAAGATATTAAGAATTGAAAGTATTTTCAAAATATATACGTATCATTCGTTTGCAAAAAAAAAAATTTGGTTCACTCGCAACGATTTGATATTACAGTAATTTACGGGTTATTTGCTTGAATAAACTACTTGTTTGTTTTCATAATGAGACCCTTAAGAAAAAATAGAGGGGCAATTTAATAATTAGCTCGTCATTAACTCCATGCCATCGTTTCGCGCGTAGTTAATCACCGTAAGAAACCGGTAAACTTAAACCGGCGGTAGCAAAAACGAAATGCGGCGTCGAATCACTCATATGGATAATGCGTTTGAACCTTCCGCCCTTGCGATGGAGTTTACCGCCACTTAGGTACCAAAAATCACGCTTGAGGGTTTTGCTTCTTGGTTCTGTAAACCAGTTCTGGTACTCACGGACGTAAACACATTCTGCATCCACGAAAATAAATTGCCCCGCGGAATGCTTGCACTTACTTCTTGGGTATGTTCAGTAGCGTACAATCAAAAGCTCGGCATTCTCAGTGTTACCAATACTCAAACTGATTGATGTAGTACATCACGTCATCCGTGGTTGAATTGTCAACGCCGCATGCTTTAGTATCTTTATGTGTGTCTCTTTTTGTGGAAAGGTAGTATATTTTACCTTTATCACTTGAAAAAAAGGCACTCAAACAAGATTGTCACTATGGTAATGCATGAATATTTAAAAAATTGCTTCGTCAATTGTAATTATTTTTGATATTTAAAGAAAAAAGATTTCTGTGACTGCGCAAAAGTGACGTCATTCGAATAATAGGAGAAAAATCAATGCCGTCTCTATTGCAGCACTCGAGCGCAAAAGGTTAATAACAAAACACAATGCTAAACACACTTTACGTTACATATAAAAAATGTCCATAATTGTATGTTCTACTGACCATGACCGGTTCCGCTCATCGAGAGCATTATCAATAGGCCCTAGCTTTGGTTGTGGTGCTCAAAAGCTCCATTTCCAAATTTTATTAGTTTTGTAACATATTGATTTATGGATTTCTTCATCTACAGTTTTCTAGCATCTGATAATAAAATCAGAAAATAGTTCTGCTTTAGCCGTATTCTTCCACCTTCACTCTCGCCGGAAGACGGAAAGAAGAAAGGTTTATCGAGTAATTTAAACTTCTCCTAAAATACAATAGTATGTGAAGAAAACCTCCATTAGGAGTCGTCATGCTCCTCCTTGACTACAGTTACAAACTTCATCATAAGAGTATCAATCAAAGAATGCATGCGACATGCTTTAATTCCGATTAATATTTTCTGCCAACCGCCCGAGTTGAGTAGTAATGTTCTGGTATACAAAAGAGATTTTCACCATGTAAACTATGATACATGCATTTTTATAAATCCAAGTATAACTGTCAGTCAACGTTTTAATATTCATAAAATTCTATGCCTACAAACTTTTAATTGTTTTTAAAGTGATATATTCTTCAATACTAAAATTTTAAATCACCATTAATATAAAACAAGTGATTTTTTTAAAATAATTTCTATGTAAAAATATCGTTTAAAAGTCTTCACTACGAGTTATTATATTGGATTAAATATTAATTTATAATTGTATATGGAAAAAAATACTTAAGTAAAATGAATTTTGAAATCTAAATTACTTCTTATATTATATTCTCATTAAAAGATATTCCCAAATAATACTTAATAAATAATGCATGTGCATTGTCGTCATACAGGAGAAAGTGACCAAGTGTGGGAGCCGTTTTTTATCTGTCTACAAATCCCTCATATTGAATTCAAATCTACGATTTAGTTTTTTGACATTTGTGAGAATTTTTCAACCGAATATTATTATTTTCTGACGTAAATCAGTTCATGAATTATCTTACATAAAATGCACATGGTCACTTTCACCTGTATGGCAACGATATATATGTGTGTTTTTTCAATTGTTAACTTTCTTCAATTGTTAAAATAGGAAACCTATCGTAATGTGAGTAGATTACAAAAGAGTACAGATCACAGACCTGATCAACATCAAAATAACCGAATGAACTCAGACATATACAGTGGGTGATTGCGGTTAACGAACAAAATTTATTCCATGACTATGTTCGTTATCGAATTGCTCGTTAACCGATCATCGATTTATTTGGTGATAGTTTTCATAGTACGATTTATTTGCAGTCCGAACTGTTCGATAATCGATCATTAATTTACCATAGATTTTTATTATAGATTAGAATGATCGTTTTAGTTCGTTTTCCGAATATACGTTCGCTGTCCGAAAACAAAAATACTTCTTGTTCGTTGTCCGAATTGTTCGCAAACAGATCACCCGCTGTATTTTTTTTTATCTGTGATTTTTTATTATAAAGTTTTCCTGCGCTAATGTGTATAATATGCTATGGTTTGAGGACGTTACGCGTAAATCGGAAGCAAAACTCTTCCGAAAACCATTTTTAATTTAAATGCCAAGATGAATATTTATTAAAAATAGTTTGTCACATTGAAAGCGTTATAAAATTGTCTGGAAATATCCTGCCATTCAATATGAAAATTATATGTATTGTTAAGTCTTAATAAATAAAAAGTATTTTATTATTTGAAGTGCAAAAAATATTGATTGGATATAGATGATTGGAAGCAAAACATGTGCTTTATCTATTAAAACATCAGGGGGAATTTCAAAGTTATCATTTTTAATTTATATCGATTATAAATCTGTTTTAGGTAAGCACTAAAAATTCCAATGAGTTTCAGTTTTAATGAAGTTACAAATATGGAATCATCCACAATTTTTAATTATTTATTATATGTCCTGAATGAGCGTAACAAATATTGATTATATTGTATTAAGAAAATATTTATTTTTTATAAATAATTGTTGAAATTATGTACGACTCCAAAAATAAATTCCTGCTCACGACTGCCTGCAGATACCGAAAGGCGGATTTCGGTTCACGAGTGTCAAAACTTATGGATTCATACATAATTTGATAATGAAACCCCATCAAGCACCATCTATCCATATCATATAATAAAAACGTAGTATTAAAATTTAAATCTGTTGTTAAGTATGCTCGTAAATCTACGTTGTCGTTGTGATGAGATAAATGTTTAATTCCAAGGGAAATGACCAATTCAAGATTTGCTAAACTGCTGCCGTGGTTCTTGGTGGTATAACGGATTCCTTCTATTGAAGTGCCGGAAATCGTAGAAAAACTGTACGTCTGGATTAAAGCAATAAAATTTACTAATTTTCTAATTGATCACTGTAATTAAGACGATGCATTTAATTTAATGAGTTTAATTAGCATGTGTTTCCTGTTCTTTAGTATTTAATACGTTAAGATTAATTTCCTATTGTAATTGTTATCCAGTACTTAAAACGCAATCGAATCTCATGAATTTGTACGGATATTGGTGGGCATCTAACTCTAGCATCTAATCTAAAAAAAATATTTTGATGCTATAACATAAATATAATGCATTTCCAACAAAAAGTGACAATTCTTGAAACCCTAAAAGTAATCTTAATTTAATTACGTATAAAGCAAAAATGGTTCAGAAATCGATAAAATCAAATTTCCGCATTTTATTAGCGCAATATGAAGCTATGGTGTTAAAACAGAAGAGAAGACGTATTGTGTACCTTTTCTACACAGCTATATATAGATAAGTAAATTTACGTTTAGTAATTTAGTGTAAAACGATAGTAGTACGTTTAAACACAGTTCTGACGAAGACGTGAGCCGAAATAGCTGTCAACTATATACCTTATAAATTTTGTAGAACTTAAATGCATTGCTATTTTATCCACCGTGTTATAATGGAGTTCTACCAAGTAAATGCCAATTCAAACGATAGAAATGGCGTATTTGCTTACATGGAACATATTGATTTGCTTTTGTTTTTATTTGAAATATAAATTTAACCAAAAAATCGACAGCATTGAAAAAAACAGCAAAATAGTAGACACGTTAATTTATTAAATTAAAATACGAACGTACGACAGTGAAAAAAAATACATAATCATAGTTTGAAATTCAAAACTGGTTTAATTTCGCAATATTATTAAATGGCTAGTTGAATTTGGTTTTTTGCACGTAAACTTAATTATATTAATAATTTACTATCCGTCTTATAGCGACATATTCAATAAATTTAATGATTTACTTGCTATGGGCAACATTGTGCATCGGTTTTATTGTCTCAATTATCGACTAAAGACTTATGACGTTATCCATTTATCTGCAATAAACCTGGCTATCTATTATACCAGCCTGCAAAGATACCAAGTCGTTTCGAGCAATTGTGAAGTTTACTGCGAAATTTATTATTATTTATTGTTTAATTTCGGCAGAATTTTTTTACAAATTAAATGACTATTGTGAATTGATGTGGCCTTAATAAAAATACATATAATATAAAATTATACAGCGGCCGCATAATTGATATCATAGAAGCAAAACGATGGAAGTCCAACATTGGGATGAATAAATTGGAACTTGTACATATTTTCAAGTATTTTTTTTTTCTCACGATCAGTGGATAACCTTCCGGCATCATTAGTTAATCCCTCACACGGATGCGATAAAATTGACACACAGTAAACAGTTTGCATCGGTAATATACATTATATATTTAAGAAGAGATTGACAATATTTAATTTTTCTTGCACAATAATTTTTTTGTATAAATGATATGTTAACTAAGAAATCATTAAAAAAAAATGTACAGCTAAATTCTTTGAGATTGTATAATATTGTAAATGTGATCTTAATAAGTGAAACAAAACTTTACTTTTCACGTATTAGTTGTTTTGACTTAAACCTTTTCGACACTGAGAATTATAGTGTAGTTTATTTTATCTTATTTTAATAGAATTCTATCGAAGTAAATGCCTACTCAATTAGTGAAACATAAAACTAATTTTCAGCGCATTAGTTGTTTTGACTTACACCCTTTCGTAACTGAAGTTTCTATTGTACATAATTATTTCGTGCTAGTCGTCTGGCAACAAAGAGCTCGAAGCACGAGCCACGCCGCAGGCTCTTTTCGATTACCACTCCAGTTTTCGTTCTCTCTTACATCTCGCCTCATCTTACCTCTATTCTCGCCACTAGGGATTGCAAAACCGGAAAAATACTTTAATACCGGTATTTTGGCGTTTGATATTAAATTGCATTCTTTTTTCAAACTTATATCTATGACACGGTGAAAAAATATCAATGTATTTTAGTTATAAAAAATTTCAAAGATATATTTGATAGCTTTTTCGGCTCACGCCATCGTCAGAACAATGTTTAAACGTAAATTTGCTTATCTATATATAGCTGTGTATAAAAGGTACACAATACATCTTCTCTTATGTTTTAATGACCTAGCTTAATTCCTGCTAGCAATAAAACTAAAAAAAATAATTTAAATGAAACTAAACAGGTGGCAATTTCAATAAGCTCAAATATTCGACGGAGATGATTTATTACGGAAATGCACTAGCCCCTCGCAATGGTGTGAGGAGCGGCGTAGGACATTTGTCTGTTCGTTTAAATATATATTATATATCTATGAGCTGATTTTGATTAATACATTAGGTATCATTTACGCCATCCACTGAAGGTGCTTGATGGAATTTCAATATAAAAATTAATTTCTTGAAACTGTGTCCGATTTCGAAGAAAGAGTTTCTACAGAAAAAATATCTCAAATTCAATACTTCCTAAAAGAACATTAATTAAATAATTTAATCTTCTATATTTCTTTTTTTTTAATTCAAACTTGTGTGTTTTTAAACTCAAACCAGGCGTTGTCAAGTAAGAATTCTTCAGTCAGACGATTTCTGCGAACACCTGAGTTTTTGATGAGATTAAATATCAGGTTAAACACCTAGACTAGAAATTATTATTTTTTATGAACGATCTATACTGTTTTATGACTGTCAGTTTGAGTGCATCCCTGTACTGAATGCATGAAGGCTTCAAAAGGCGAAAATCGAATCGTGAGTGATAGAACAAATGGAAGTACGCATAGTTTCAACGATTCAAGTTCGATATTGAAGCACTCTCTGTCAACATATTAAAAAATAATACACGATTATACAAAAGAGCCGGTGTTTTGTATTTAAAAAATCTTTATCTTTGGTGAGGTGCTATCCATTTAATTTTTACACCGTTGATTAAAATGTTGTACAGAGCTTATTCTGAAACGAAAAAACGTTATTTGTGTTTGATTATTTTTCATAAAACTTTTATAGCGTGTAGGAAGTAGGAGATCAAATAATATTAAAGAAATGATCACTAAAATTTGAAATATATACTTTTTTAATTATCCTCGATGTGACCAAGACTGTTTGGCTGTTTGTTTGACCGACAGTACCAACAAGTCGGTCGCATCTTGTGGATTCTAAAGCTGTTATTTTTTTTTATTAAAAATCTACAATAAAATCGGAATCCCGGTCTCCGACATTCCGGTGTTGCAATCCTTACTCTTACCTATAATACGTTTATGTTGTCTCTGGTACTCGCTTGCTACATTTTACTTTCAGCCACAGCGATATACAACCGAATCTTTTGTGGTCTCTTGAATAAACATGATGACCAAATTAGACTTGTTTGTCGGCGACATGAAGACCTGATACGTGAAGTGAAACATCGAAACAGGATAACCATGTAATTGTTTTGATTGAGATACATAGTTATCCAGTTAATTAACATCCAGTTAATGATTTTTGGAGAAACTTTCACCTTAATTCTAAAGTTACCTTGTGTATAGATAAAGCGCTGTTTCTCATGTTCATTACGTCATTTTTCTTTTAAATTAATACAATTATTCAACATAGCTTAGGAACAATCATTTTATATAATTGATAGTGGTTTCAGCATCGCATGATCGTCAGGACAACAAATTTAACTGCTGTTTTATCAATAACAATTTCATGATACTGTGATAAATAGTATTCAGGTATTCTATCATACGGACCTTATTTTACCCCTAAATTACTCTTTCGAGTATTGATAGATATTTTGACAGCATAATATAACTTACATTTTAAAAAAGCATGACAAACCTCTGTCAGCTTTTGAAATTTGAGCGATATGTTATTTTACATCTGAGTTCTTCTGCATTTAAACAGGGTTATCTAAATAAGTGAATATTTCAGGAAATGCATACAAAGAAATACATATATCGGCTGCTCTACCAAATATCATCATGTGTTTGTAACCGCTTTTTCACGGCTATTTACTTTCCAGAATGATTTACAAAATAAGTTAATTAACTCAAAGATTTTCTTGCCCTAATACATTTTTTACTGTGCTTAACCATTTGACTACTGACGTCTCAACTGTTTAAATGACTAATTGCAGTGTGTTGATAGTTGACACTTGGACATATAGATAAGCTAAAAGTGTTTTTTTTTGTAGAGAAATATAGCCTGATTGACCCCAAGTAGAATTATATAATGAGTTCGATAAACACCATGTTTGTTGAATTATTTTTTAGATATGCGGTGTTCAAGTATCCCTAATGTGGCTCAGCAGAGAATGGGTTAGAAAAAAAATGTTTTGGCAGTTTGGGATAGGGCGATGGCCTCAATAACAGTACTTAAAGCGGTTATAGTGTTATTGATTTTAAATACCCTCACCCTCATTTTAAATCGTGATAGTGTTTTCTTTAGATATTGTTGCTCAAGATAATCCATATTATTAAATGTAATCAGCAAAAATTACCAATAGAAGATAGCAATGTATTTTAGTTCTGCGAAATTTTGTAGAACTAAAATACATTGTTATTTTTTTACCGGGCTATAATGTTAGCTGGCGAGCAAGTGAGGGTTTCCGGTTCCATGCTGCCACTGTTTCTCGACCCCTACTTTGCGTTACGAAATATTAAGAGCTCTCATTTATTTGTTTTGTGTCTTGAAATTGACGTTCCTATATTAGGAAATGGCATGAAACAGTCTACGCTGAAGATTCGGAGGCGTCTGCTATATATGTACATGGCGATATGCGTGGCCAAATCAAATTAATGACCTCTATGTTCTGACCAGCCGCACTTTTTCCAGGGCAAAACTTTAATACGTTGCCGGCTTGATTATTCATTATTACTGCCAACTCTAATCAAAGGAATTGCTGTCAGATTTGTACTTTATCTTGATACAATAATTATTATTACACAACAAAATAAGTAATATTCTTCTTTAATTATCATTCAGTACCTTCTTTAAATTTAATAAATAATATTAGGCTGTATGTGTGCGCGGCCGCGCAGCAAATTTTTCAATTTACCTGTCGTCGTCTCCAGTCGTCGCGCTCTGAAATTGAAATTAAAAATAAATAAAATTGATATTTTTTATGATATTGAATGAAGCTGCTTGGCGGAATTTTAAAATCAAATTTGAATTGTTGAAAATACTGGTGTTGACTTTTAGCATCTTCAGGTATTCTATCACGGATGGAATCGTACAATGTTTCAAGATTTCAAATTTAATAAAATACTTAATAATTGACTGTGCTTTCAGTATTTATAACTAATAACTATTGTTTATAACTAATAGAACAATATGTACTGTAAATAAACAACACTTTTATTGTATTTGAATAATAAAACAAAATGTTCTTCCACAATTTTACATTATTAAGATTAGGACCAGTTTCGTTCATCGCGAGAATTATCAACTGAATCTCAACGGAATTCTGAGCTCAATTATTAATGCTTTTGATGAGTAAAACCGGCTTAAAAGCTCGATTTGTAAATAATAAACGGTCAGAATATAATTGGGAGCATTTCAAATTTTTTCATGGATCATAATACAATAAAAACAAACGTAAATACTTTACAATATTTGAAATTTTAATTAGCGTTATTGATAATTTTTTTCTTTTGAGTTTTGCATGAAATTACGTACGGCAAACATCAATGTATTTTACTGTCTTCAAAATGTCCGTTGATAGAAAATTTATTTGAAATTATGTGTATAACAAAATCTGCGTACACGCGTGGTCTAAAGGACAAGAGTGGTCAAGGCATGTAAGAAAGTACACACGCAAATGTTATCTGTTTCATGGTCGATTAAAATATCGTATGCTAAGAGATGCAAGCATCTTGTGGGCATATTTTTTGTTCGCCACGCAAATATTAATTGCTGTATACTTGATAAGAGTATTATTATTTGAAATTTGCCAGATGGTCCGGCTCGTTCTGTATTCAACTTTTATGAACTCTATGCATAAAAAAATATTCAAACAAGAAATATAAAAAAAATACATTATGCCAATGACTTCGCGTTGTTTAATTTTATCAGTGATACTATTCGCATAAATTAAAATTCAACCTCTGTGCGAGTATGAAAGAATATACTTATCATTTTTTTTTGGCTTTTATCAAGTGAATTAGTCTCGATTGAAATTTTTACACAACGAAAAAGTTCATATAAAACTTAAAATACTCTCTATATGAATGTTAGTGTGCAACGAGTCACTTGCCGAGGGGTTAAATATCAAAATTATTTTTTTAAAACTATGTTAAATTCCACAAGCTTTGTCACTAGCGACCAAGGTATCGACATTCAGTATCTTATGGATTTAACAGCCAGAAAACAGTTTACATTGTTTATAAACCGGCCTAATTCTAAAGAGGTTATTCCAATAAGATAAGAACTTCTCAAACTTTTTTTATGTCAGGGCCCTCCCAGACAGAGCACGATGAAAATTTTAGATTATTTTAATGTCTGTGGCCCCCAGCTTGGAAAGCTCGGAATTAGAGAACGACGTGAAAAATTACATTCTTACAATAATTTATATATTTTAATTACACATAGTATTATTTTATATAAAATTGTAGGAAAAGTTTTAAGTACTGTGTTCTCTAACACGGAAAAAAATAGCATTGTATTTTAGTTCTAAAAAAATTATAAGATATATATAGTTTATAGATATTTCGGCTTACTCTTCATGAGAACTTTATGCATTACTATTTTTTCACCGTGTTGTAATGGAGTTCTACCGAGTAAATGCCAATTCAATCAATATACTGTGTTTTTTCATTGTTATAAGTAACAAGTTTTACATGTTAAAAGTATTTTTTTTATTTGCGAAATACCGGTATTTTTATCATTATCAATATTGTTAGTCCAGTACAATAACTGCCTAAACACCGGACTTTCTTTACGGTTATATCGGTATTGCAATTCCCAAATGGCATCGTCATCAAAAGGAACATAAAAATAGAAGAAAAAAAATAGCTTTTTTTCTCACATACAGAAAAAACTACGTTATAAAAATTCAATCGGTAATAATGTATTGTTGACAGATCGATTTCCTATCTGTTAGTATCTGTACGTATTATATCTATTCGTGTTCAATACAAGCTTCGTGTCTTTTTTATTTCCTACATCAGCACTATTTCCGATACAAATTTCAAGCGTCGGTGTCGTAATGTGCAGATTTTTTTGGTTTATTTTTTGTTCTTCCACGTTCGACCCACAAAAGCTAACGCGACTCATATATCACGATTCTGTTTTGACTGACATAAAACACATTGCCCTGCCACGCCTTGAAACACTACCGTGACCGTATCTCACCAGATATTGCAACTGCCAGATTGAATCAGACTTAAAAAAAAAATCACTTCATTTTCTCCATTTCACCTCATTTTATCATATTACATTGGTCCATATTTCAAATTTGATCTATTATATATTTTCTTTTGAAACGATATAATATAATGTGTATAAAAAAACGATCGTAGCCTGCAATATTTGCTACGATACACTCCGTATGAACGTTTAAAATAAAATTAGAATATTTTCTAAATATCGTCTTATAAATTGATGCTTTGACCAGTTGCAGCCAAACTGGCATAGCAACGAATATAAAAAAGATTTTTCGTCTGTATTCAAAGCTCTTATATTACAAATGACTTATAACATCCAAAAGATACATACTAATTAGAAATGAATTCCAGACGACTGTTTCACGGAACATGGTTTTACTAATAGAGAAAAAAAATCATCTCGAATTGACAAATTTCAGATTAATTCTGTATATCACGCCCCAAGCGTCGATTGGTGTTTGAATGGAAAAAATGATTTCATTTTAATTTTTCATTTAATGATGCAACTTTGATTTCATTGATTGTTTTTTTTTTGTTGATAATAATAGAATATGTTCATTTAAAACAGTTCAGGTCGTTATCATCAGTTGATAATGCTTGCAATGAGCGAAACCGGTCATGATAATGTAGAGAAATAAAACATATATCAGAATGTTAAAATAGTAACTAATTATAATGTTGAAGCCTTTGTACGATACTACATTGACAGTTCTGTTGCATCTGTGTGATGGAATGTCTGAAGATGTCGAAAGGCTTAAATCGAGTCGCAAGTGACAAAATGTGTGGAATCGTATAAAGCTTTAACAATTCAGATTTGATATTGACATTCCATCAAGCACACTCAGTATATATCACAAAAAAGCATAACAAACATGAATTGTTACAACTTTGTATGATTCCACATGTTTTGTCACTAACGATCCTGGTTTCGCCTTACGGCATCTTCAGGCATTCTATCAGACGGTTGCAACAGAACTGACGTAAAATAAACAGTTTGCATTGTCTAGATACTAAAGTTATTAATTACAGGAAAACTCTTACCCCAAGGGAAGCAATAAATTGCAGCCAAAAAAATTAATTATATTAATCTACAATAATAATAATTACCACAATTGCCTGTGATAATTTTCATTAACGATCTTGTTAATGAGTCATTCTTGAAAGGGTTCTTCATTGAAAATACATAATATTTAACAAAAAGACACTTTCTTACCATTTTTTTTTTATCAAGTTTGGTCAGTCGATATATATAATATTATAGTATTGAGATTTTAATTGTTATGTTTTGGAATAAATAAGAAGTTTACTTTTCATTTTTAAATGCAATCGGATGTGACTTTATTAAGCATGAAACTGGATTGAAGTTTAGACAGATTTGGCAGTTGTTAGACCGATTTAAAGACAATAATTACGCGGGATTTATTACCACAATTAATTTGCCGCGTTACTTCGTTGGTTTGGTAAAATCGGCTGACACGCACCGTGGACTTTATTGCTGTAGGCCTGTTTGTTCAGGTCTAATGCCCACAGACTCCGTCCTTGGTCTTCTCTTTCTTGATTATTTCCAATTTCAAGTGCATCCGATTGTCGGCTGGTATTTCACGGACGGTAAAGATCAGAGTCAAATCTAGAAGGTCAATTTTTAATAACTACACATCTTTTTTTTTTTTTTTAAATAATAAAAACACATTTTTTAGTACTTATTTCCACAATATATTTTTTGATCAGTATAATATAAATATAATATAATTGATACTAAAAAATGTGTTTTTATTATTTAAAATATAATGCCTTTCCATCAAGAAGTGACAGTTAACACCTTAAAAGTGAACTACACATCTATTCGTTTAATTCATTTTTCATCTATTATACAATGATTTTATTTTATTTGTTATTTATAAATCTCTAATTTGGACAGAATACATTTATTTCTTCTGTATATCAAAGAAAAACACACATTTTCGATGCATAGAAGGATGGCTCTAAAAATGAAGCGTAAATGATTTTTTTACTAACGCATAAAAAATCGTTTTTCGGGAGACAGCGAAAATCTCTGAAATTAAGCATAACCCTTGTTGGTGTTATGGTAGTTCATCAATGCTCTTAGAGATGGATTAAAGTAATATTTGTGAGAATTCATTGTGATATTTTTTGTATTCTTTTAAAATATAAATCTATTAACGCTATCTTCGTAACTTGGAATTTTGTAAGTAATGGTGATAATACGGTCAAAAAATAGAAATGTATTTTAGTTCTACAAAATTTATATGAAATAAAGTTGAGAGGTATTTCGGCTTATGCCTTGTATAAATTAGTAGATAGCGAAATGATAGTAGCAGAAATATACCGAAATAGCTATCAATTATACATCTTATAAATTTTATATAACTAAAACATATTGCTATTTTTTTACAGTGTTATAATGGAGTTCTACCAAGTAAATTCCAATTCAATCAATAAAATGGCGATAATGGCTCACCAATAATGATAATGGTTGTTAGCCATTAGACAAGGGTTCTCGTCTCATCGATTTTTCTAACTTTAAATACAACACATTAAGCATTAAAAAATATTTTCAAATTACAATGAAATAGGCGATGATTTACCTTAATACGATTCTGTAAATTTTTAAGTATTTTGTTAACCTGCCACTTGACTTTGACGAACAACGTTTCAATGTTTTAATTTAGATTCACTTAAGAGGGACTTGAAAACGATTTATTTAGTTCATATAGCTTTCGGTTTTCACACGAACAGAGCTTTACTGGTGCAGGATCATTGGTATTTTAAGAGGTTTTCTTGTAAAAAGATAAACGAAGCTTTTAAAAAATTCTTGGTTGAACTATTTTTTAACTTCCTTTTAGTTTACACACAGAAAATAAAAATATTTCTATGAATGATTTCATTGATTTTTATATAACGATGTTAAAATTTGGCTTAAATAATAAACGTTTTTTCCGTTGCAGATTCCTGGATTGAAGAAATTTTAAATTTCCGACGTAGTTCCCGCCCTTTGACTGTAAGTTTTTTTCTTCGTTATGCTATTATCATATTTACGCATAAACTATACCAAACTTGGAATATACACTGTCTATGTATTTATTATTTAATATGGTACTTGTCAATTATACTGTCGCATTGTTAACCTTTTTAATATTTGGGTCGTTGTCGTGCGCATGCGCTGTAGGTTTTGCGCATATTTGAATAATTTGACGGGCCGATGATTGTAAGTGATAAAACATATACAATTGTCTATGGATTGAAATATTCAATTACACAAAATATAAAAATTTATATAAAAAAATATCTTAATAACCTTGAATAAAATATACATTTTAAAATAATAATAAAATCGACAATATATAAACATGATAGATCGCTAAAAACCGCCGAATTTTTTTGTACTGCGAATTATCACCAAATTATCATTTGCTAAAAAAAAGCAGGCCACCTGGCGTCAATAAATAAATAAAGAATTCAATTTGGATCACTTACACTTCACAGTTCGAATTTCAAACGCTGTTTAGAATTATGAATACCTAAAGACGTTTTGATAATGGCCAGAGGTGAAATAACAGCTTCGCATATTTTTTTAATCTGTTTGTAATTCTAAATGTAAAAATTATGAAAACCAAATAATTCTATTTAGTAATATGCAATATATTGCCATTTTATTTAATTATATATATTTTCAATTAAATAGTTGAAGAACTGAATAACATTTGAACTAATGAAAAATGAAGTGAGCTAACTGATAATTTCGAACACAATGATTTAGGGCGTTGTTGTATTGTTTATGCCATTAAGTGAATTAAAATTGAAAAGAGTCGACTTATAACGATAAAAAAACGAAATTGTAAAAAAAAAATACTTAATTAGTCGCACTTAAAGATGCAATAAGAGGGAACTTCGGATATTTATTAGTTCTTTCAAAGTTGGTACGCCATTCATCTGTGACATGTTACTTTAATGATACAGTGAAACCTCGATTCCTCGTTTTTCAAAGGACACACACAAACGAAAAATGTGGGGAACGAGGAATGCGGGAAAGCTTAAAAAATAATAAAAAAAAAAAATCGTAAGTAGTCATCGTCCTCTTTAAATTTCCAAAAACGAGGCTTTACAAAAATTTATAATTATGAGAGGGTTTTGTAAAAGTTATATTAATTAAATCTTATATATTGAAATAATCGAAGAAGAGTGCTTTAGACTTCTTCTTGTGAATTTTTTTATTAAAGAAAATCTCAAGACATAAGTTTTCATGTGCTTAAACTTACAGATTGTATTGGATAGAAAGATTTATCTACGAAAAGCAGTCGATTGGAATAATATTTCAGACGGGACCATAATAATTAGACGATAGATCGAGGAAATCAATAAATCGATGAACGGTTAATGCGGGATTATTTAGCACTATTCTTATGGGTAAACGATCCATCCGGGAAAACGTATTATGCAGAACGGTTAATCGGTGTTCCACTGTATTACGTATTTTCTTTCATGCAATATCGTAACCAGTTTGTGGAGTCGAAGTGGTGAAATACGAGCGACTTTCGAAAAATATGTCATGAATTTATGAATAATTTAATAGATTGGTTGGACGATCTTTCATTTAATACTTATACATAGGAAATGTAGGAAAAAGCATGACAAGAACAGACTTATTATCAACTTCACAGCCCTGATCGTAATACTTTTACTAGCGTATAATCATTTTAACCGACTATTTTGTTTTCTGAAATCGAAATATCTGATCGCTAGTAAAATACCAAACAAAAAATACTACGTTACACAGATAATCGCAACGATATTATATCACAATTTCCTACAGAAAGTGAAAATTTAAGCCCATTGAAATTCTTCGATAATAAATTGGCGAATATAATCGCACCGTCGAACCTTATCGAATCAATCAGAGTAACTTAAATCGTGAATCGTGTAACAGCCACTAAGCTTTATTGTCATTTTTTTATAATTTTGTAAAACTGTTCATTTAAATATGAATAAGACAAAAACAACTCAATTATTTCGAGCGACCAATTCGATCGGAAAATTATGTACACTAAATGAATAATATATATAAATAAAATTGATAATCCTGCCCACTTTAACAGCCTTTTCATTCAGATAATTTCGTCAACTGGTCTTCTTTTAAAGCATTATGTCTACTATTATTACATTAATTTGTATATTTTAATTTGATATATATATATATCAAATTTGAATTTTTGAAACTTTGTACGATTTCACATGTTTTGTCAGTAACGATCCGAGTTTAGCCTATAGATTTCGTCAGAGATTCTAAACTAAAAGTATGTCAGTTCTGTTGCATCCGTGTGATTGAACCGTGATTCGCTTCCATTCTTTCGATCCTGAAAATGGACCCGATTCTTTTCTTCCACTCTTTTCCGTAAATAATCATTAATCGATTGAGTAACAATTAGCTGTCGTATAAAAACGTGCGTTGAATTAAGTAATGATTCGATGCTAACAATTAATTGTGTCACTTTTAAGGTGTTAACTGTCACTTCTTGGTGGAAAGGCATTATATTTTAAATAATAAAAACACATTTTTTTAGTACTTATTTCCACAATATATTTTTTGATCAGGACCGATTTCGCTCATCGCGAGCATTATCAAGTGATAGTGATCAGTTGATAATGCTCGCGATGAGCGAAACCGGTCCTGATCAAAA
The DNA here is from genome assembly GCA_028555115.1 of Himalopsyche japonica. Classification (NCBI taxonomy): domain Eukaryota; kingdom Metazoa; phylum Arthropoda; class Insecta; order Trichoptera; family Rhyacophilidae; genus Himalopsyche; species Himalopsyche japonica. Next base: position 147,988 of record JAHFWJ010000626.1, read on the forward strand.
AATATATTGTGGAAATAAGTACTAAAAAAATGTGTTTTTATTATTTAAAAAAAAAATAAAAAATTGTGTGTCAGTTCTGTTGCATCCGTGTGATAGAATGTCTGAAGATGCCGAAAGGCGAACCCCGAGTCGGCAGTGACAAAACATGTGAAATTGTTGTGATTGTGTGTGATGTGACAAAACATTGAATGTGTGCACTGGCTAAGTTAACCTATTTTTTTGGTATTTTGTACACTCATCATATACTTGTCATATTCTAGAACAATTTGAAATTAGTGTTTATAGTACTTTCTTCAGTAAATATATAGAAAAGTAATTTTATTTTTATATAAGATTTTAATTATATTTGTAAAAAACAGTTAGATTTTTCCGAAAATATGTAGTTAATAGGAAATCTTTGCATACAATAAAAAGTCTAAATAAAAACAAATTAGGCATCTGGATATGTACATATGTTAAAATGTAAATTAAATTTATTTTTAATAGAACTTATGATTAGATTTTAGAAAATGTATTAAAGTTATTAATTTATTTGACCTTGGTGAAATCCAATTCTAGCTGCAGCGAAAAAGCAACATGCTATGTTTTGTCAAAATTCGGCTAAGTGTAAAAATTTAAAACGTATATCACCTGTCGTTAGATGCAAGGTGCAGACAATATCCTTGTTGTCCCGTGCGATATCCAACCAGGTGCAAAACCTCGCCAATTTTGGCGGTTCTCAGAATTATATGGTTTCGAACAACTCGACGATGGTAGTGTTTCAAAAACTAACATCCAATCAGATGCCTGCTATGTAAAAACAAAACATTTTTTAAGCTCGTGCTTTTGGTTAAGTTGGTTAAGTATAAATCATTATAACCGGAAAGTTTTGAGTAGTATTTTTCATTGCAACGCAATCGAATTTAAACACACCTTTTATTTTCATATTTTTTTGTACGTGAATAGATCAACCCAAAACGCGTGTTGAAAAACTCTAAAATAATTTTTGTTGTCCTTGATATATTTTTTTTAATATTCAAGCCTTATTTCGAAAGTCAAATAAGAATCGTTTATCACTTTTAAGGTGTAAACTGTCACTTTTTGGTCGAAATGTATTACATTTTCTTATACTATTTCCAAAATTTTACATTTTTATTATCAACATTATTATATGAAACCTTTTGAAACTACTTGTTTGATCTTTGTTTTGATGATAAGTCTTTAGTTTTATTACACGTATCTTTTTTTACGCTTAACTTTACCGTTTTTATGATGAATAAGGAAGATGCTCGTTCCTTATGCCTTGATTCTCAGAAGAGATTAAGTCAAATCTAATCTTTTCTTCTTCGACTTAAACGTTTTTATCTTATCTACGTGTTTAAGATTTTATCTTATTCTACGCAATGGCGGTATATGCTTGAAATATCCTAAGACAAATGGAGCTATTAAGTCATCGACGTATAAAAGTTATATATGTTATCATTGAATAATCTTACAATTTAGATTAATTCAAAGTAATAATTATTTAAAGAATTCCAAAGAAGCTATGAAACCTAAGTTGTATAAAATATTTAATAAATTACTGTATGTTTTTTTTTATAATTTGATTAAGTTGTTTATGATTGGGCATGTAATACATTCCTTTTGAATTAATTTTAATCTTTTGAACATTCTTTTTGTCTAGAAAAGAATTTATTAATGAATGGCCGATTCTAAATGATTATACATCAAAACAGTTTATTTTATTATAATCTATCCAGAAACCAAATATTTATTTTAATATACTTATACGTGAATAGCGTTTTAATTTATTATGCACTGTTTTGTCTTATTTTAAAAAAAGTGATTTATTTGATCAGTACATTCGGGGATACATTTTTATGAATCGTTAGTTATAAACATGAGTATTTTTTTTTGTTGAATAATCAATGTAAACATTTTTACATCAAATATTGAATTGTACGATAAAACTATTATCTACTATTATAATGGGTTCAAGGCACTATGTAATTGCCTATCATCTAAGGCTGTGTAAAAAATAATACAACTGACATAAATCTAAAGCTGCAGAAAGCTCTTTCTACCGATATCCTCGAAGCTTTGAAATTAATCACAAAGGGGCGTCACCTACTATTATTGTCTGGGGCTATCTTGAGCTTCTACTTTATTTTTTCATATACATAATTTTAAAATCAGTGACGTGGAAGGAAAATTGAAAAATAAATTTGTACGTTGAGAATATCTAACAATGATAAAAATATTATAAAAAAAATCAAAACAAAGTACACAATAATATTATGAATACATTTTATATGTGTATTTGTAATGCTGAATGAAATTTTTGTAGCTCGATGTTAGCGAAACTGTTGAACTATTAAAAAGTCTTTATTAAGAAATATTTCAATCTCGCTGCTTTAGCATAAATTTACAAAAGTTGCAATAATTTATTCAAAGAAATCAAATGAAGCCATTAAAACGAGTCGCATATTTTATTTGAATAGTTCGTAAACCGCCACCCAAATAGAAATAGATTGACGGATAAAAAAACTTTATTTTTCCGGTTCAATTCAACAAGAGACTTATTAGCATTTTGAAAGTTCATTTGATAAAGTTGTATCACTATGAAAGAATTTGGATGACCAAATAACTATAGTATTATCAAATTTTAACAGAAGAATCTTTGATTAAGGAATCATCGCTTTGTATGTTACTTTTGATTATTTAATAATTCGTTTATCAATGAAAACGATTATTAAAAAACATTAATTAATAGTGTAAAGAAAGTGGTGTTTATAATTGTAAAAACAGCTACCCAATAAATATTATGCTGGAAATAAGACAGCAATACTGTTTAACATTTTTAATGCTCAGGAACAAACATTTTGATATAATTAAGGATAACAGAATTCTCATTTTAGCCTGGTTTAAGTCGAAAGAAATATGTAGCAAGGTATGTTTCTCTTAGATTTTACAAACTATCAAAAGTGAGCATGCCTAATAGAAAGGAGTAGTGTCTATATGTCATTGACTAAAGAAGTCTCGAAAATTTCTTATGAACCTTTACATTTCAATTTTTTAGGGTCCTTAGGGTTTTAGGTTGAGGGTAGATCAATAGATCTACTCTCAAGTTGTACTAAAGCACTGTACATTAATATGAAAATATTAACACCCGAAAAGGCTCTGGTGCTTTTGAGGATAAATGATGTATACTTCCTTGTAATGTTTCACAACCTTAGCTGAAAATTTTACTGATTGGCCAATAATTGTTGATTTACTCTTTTGCCTTTAGATAGGCTTAAAACAGCAATCGTAAATTTACATACGACTGTACTAAATTATTTTAACATCCTTTGTATTTTTTGTTAAAAAAGATTCACTACACATAATTTAACAAAAATGATCGAGGATTATGATAAGATTAGTGACGTAACCCGCATTTGGTGTATTTTTTTTATTCCATAACAATTTTTAATGCTCGAATGGTTTCTAAGAAAAAAAATCTCAACTCTATTATTCACTGTAGAGGAAAAATAGACAATTTGTTAACTTGGCAGTAAAAAATATGCAGGTAATTGAACTTGACGTATAGGAAATATCTCTAAAAGCTTAATTCGATTTGAATAAATATTTATTTTTAATAAACAACTATTTGCATTTAATAGATATATCTGTTTATGAAAATTTACTTATTTGTCTAGACTTAGTTATGAAAAATGCTCAGAATGCAAAAATAAAATTCATTTTTAATTTTAAATGATAAAAAATATTTATTTTTATGAAATCTGTACTGGTTTCACTTATCGAATTATCAACTGATAAAATGCTCGCAACGAACGAAACCGGTCGTGATATTATCCTTCAGAAATGTAGAAATTTCATTCTTTTTATTAATAAGTGACAGTTTCCATCTTAAAATTTATGTTATTCATTATTCAGAAACCTATTACAAGGCATTGTTTCTACGAAAGGACTAATTAACCGCAATATGGCTAGCGTCTTTTCCATGAATTTATAAATGTATGAGCCTTGATCCCTAGTCTGTATAAACACAACTTGAGAAAAGGCTGTGAATTCATATTTAATGCAAAGCTAAACAACAAAGGAATACAATCTTTATTTTCGATAGTTTCCTCAATCACATACTAGCTTTATAATTGAAATTTTTTTTTAAATAATCTCTTTCAAATTTTCACGTTAAATACTGTTCTATTTTGTGACCGTATAATTAAATAACTTAACAGTTTTTCTTCGTGGGTGAATTTCGGATAAATAAACCACCATAAAAAATCTTTGCGTACATTTATATATTACAGTAAAAGTAAATTGTAAATATGATTTTATGATTCAGGCAACGAAAATGTACAAAACCTGGAAATAATAGCATCGTTGTGCTGTCTATGGTTTCAATGAATGCTATACTATTGTATATCACTGGAAATTACAGTGAGTAATCGGTTAATGAACAGTTCGGACTGGGAACAAATCGGACAAAGAATACTAGCACGAATTCTTGGGTTCGGACAACGAGCACATATTCGGATAACGAGCAAAAACGATCTTTCTAATACACTTATTTTATCTGCAAACTTTTGGAATCGGCACGCTTTTGACTCTTCCCGTGATGTCATTTCCAGGATAAAATGAGGTGTATAAAGTGTAATCGGCCAGCAAACAATTCGGTGAGCGAAAGTAGTCCGATCACTAACTGTATTTACTTAAATGTTTTTTTTACGCGTTATAATACATTTCAACTTATGATAAATTGATTAGACATGATTGTTTTTCGATGTGAATTCACTGAAACGCAAGTGAAAATATGTTGTTATTTGAAATAAACTATCGCTGTAACATATATACTCTTAATGATAAAAGACCTTCAAATAAAAATTACTTTGAATACTAAAACACATTCGGCCCCCCGCTACTGTTGGATCAGTAAATCCCGCCCCCAACGAAACTCAGGGTAAGTTGTTTTCAAGGCCATCTCGCGTTCTCCTCCACTACCGTAGCCTATTTCGTGGTGTGCATGTACTAATACATACAATGCGTAAACCTCTTTCAAAGGCAGTATTCTGTCGAACATCTGCATACACTTCGCGTGTTGTGTCGGAATACCAGAATTTATAAGAAAAATTGAAAGATTTTTAATTATTTACTAAAGATATTAGTATTCCAATAAAATACAATCTCTTCACTTAAGTTAGAATATGATCGGGATAATAAAATTTTCAATTCAAATTTTGCATCAAAAATTAACAAGCACAGCATGATTTATATACAAATTGAGATGCTCAAAACTGTTACTTTACAAAAACAATTATTCTCTCACTACCTAACTAAAAAGTTAAAAACAATCTTTTATTTTATTTTTAGGATATCTTAATAATAAATACGCAATAGTTAATATTGTAACTGATGTAGGATGATAAATATAATGTCTTTCCACCATGAAATGACAGTCAACCCATTGAAAGTGATTTAAGATATCGACTGATTATGTTTGATGGAAATTCATTATCAATATTAAATTATTCAAGTTCTTTAAAGTGTACGTTTTGATTCGCAACTCGGGTTCAGTATCTTTAGACATTTAAGTACATGGGCGCACGTAAAATGACGCTAACTAGTACGTTTTAAAATAGATCTATCATCTCGCAGATAAATAAATCATCAATCTCTCTTTGTAGAAGTACACAATATGTATTAAAATTATTATATAGTATATTCACGAAGATACCAAAAAGTGAAAAAAGAGTCATGAATAATTAGAATTTATTTTGGTCGTAATATTTTATAAAACTATAAGTTTTTATTATTGATTAAATTCAACTCTTTTTTAAGCGGGGATGAGTTGTGTGTTGCTATACAGTGTTAAAATATACAATAAATAATGATAAATGATATCCATTTAAATATTGTAAAAATGGTCCCTACTCAAACATGATAAAATATCCAAAATTTTAATTTTAAATTTTAATTTGTAATTTTTATGTTAAAAGAATCACTTTGATCCCCTATTGGTCACCCTGTTACGGTATACCTGTTGAAAAGCACAAACTGCATGCGTGGATGCACGTTTCGACCTCTGAAAATAAACCTCGGTATTCCTGTTCTTTTAGTTGAGCGTTAATACGTTTTTTCAAGCCTTTAAGCACATCATCCATGATATGTATTAAACACGAAATATTCAAAGCGATAGGTCGGTACTTGATTGAGTCGTTGGTAATATTGCACCAATCACTCGACAGCTAGAGATTACAACCCAACGCATTTGTCAGCGTATTCAACCAAACTGATTCGAATCAGTAATCCAATATAGATTCGTTCGCGTATCGGATTTTCGATAAAAGAATCTAAACCAGTTTGCGTTAAATTCACAAGACAGGTGTATAATACAAGTTGTGGTGATGGTAATTATTTCTTGTCTATCGCAAAGTATTTATGATTACACGAAAATATTTCGGCCGCTTTATTTTGATGTTGGCAGCATGAGCATTTACGTATTGTAAATGAACGAGTCAGTGATCACAGAACGATAAATTAGATTTTTTTATTTATGACTCTGTTCCAATTAAATGAAATAAAAATGTTTTCTTCCGTGATTATTGCTTAATAGTATAGAGCATATTAATCATACAAAATACGAAGGTTGAGCGATTTATAACCGATGAAACTTAACAGCGTTTGGGAAATAATTAATTTATAATTTTTATACTGTATTATTTATCACGTGCACACATTGAGCTATAAATGAGAATGATATTTTTCACTAACATAAATACAGGTAATACAGGTACAATTTGTATAAAACAGTGTTCCCCAACTAGTGGCAGGCCGCAAACAATACGTCAAATTTCAAGAAATTTGCCTCGCAAAAATATAGGATTTTTTTGCCTACACGTTAAATTGTATTTTTAGTTATTAAAAAATAATTTTATTCGATAGGATGTTGCGACAAAAAGGAACGTAATAATAACTGTCAGGGACAGCACTATAGTCAAAGATAATAGACGCAACAGCAAGTTTTGCATTAATTTGTTAGAAAAAAAAACTCTTGTTTTTGTTCAATTTTAATTGTATCGAACTGTTATATGTATACTTATAAGTAATAGTTATGTCCACCTGTTACAAAATAAGATTAAAAATTATGACGTAAAAAACTTTTTTTATTTCATTATTAGTGGTCCGCGAAAAAAATCATTTTGTCCCGGTCTGTAATGTTAAAAGGTATAAACTGTATAAACCAAGAGAGGCTTTTAAGTTTTATTGCAATTTTGTTTTTAATTTTATGTAGTGCAAAGTGTGCTTTAAAAATGCTATGTTTTCATCTTAAGATAAAGCTTTCCTCGTTTATTCTCTGATTGATAACAGTCATGGCATTTCATTAATGAAAACTTGATGGTAATTTTGAATAAAATAATTGAACTGTTTAGTTTTGACGTGTGCTTAAAACAAAAACAATATCAAATTGTAAAATGTATAATAAATAAGCTTTTTATCAAACAGATGTAATCTTCGAACACCAGCGGTTTCCAACTTGGGAGGCTCCGAGTCTTTTTAATAAAATAGTAAATTTTCATGCCACTACAAACAAATAAAGCTCCATAGCGTAAGGTTATAGAAAAAATTCAGTAAATGAATTTTCATTTTTTATTACATTTAAAATATATTCATTTTTATTGTAAAGTTATTCGGAGCGGAAGATTTAAAAAAGGTGGCACTTTTACGAATTCAAACGATCTGTTTCGATAAATGCACAAAACGACCGCTAGTTGCATGAAACAATAAATATAAATTTTCGTATGTTTGTGTATAGTAAAATCTTATAATGATTTGAATTGTATTTCATAGTATTTTTTATGATACAATTATAAAACATGTCCATATTTTATATATGCATGTATTAAAAAAAATAAAAGTTAGAGAGGCGATGAAAAATAGTTTTTTTAGGAAGGCGTAGAAGAATTATGTTTGAAAACCGCTTTGTGACAAAATCCCTAAATTTATTATCACTTTATTATTTCGCAATCACCAAAAGCTCACAAAATATCACGATCAGTATACCATTAAATACTCAGAGCTTCCATAGTCGTGATTTATTAAATTATAAAATTCCACATCAAGTTTTTGTGGTAGCCGGAAAGGGGTGTGTAACGTATAGCACGCAAACTCGACAGGCAATTATTTATTACTTAACTTTACTATCTAGTTATATTTTATCATATTTACTCACTTAACTGTAAGAAATCTTGATAAAATATGAAATCATATAATTATTGGTTAAATTCTTAAGAATCAATTTAATTCAATATTTAGCTTATCTAAAATTAAGCGCGAACAGGAAATTCAACGCTCTAACAACTGAATAGTTCTACATGTTATTATTGAATAAATTTATTATTAAAAAGTTATTTTGTGGAACTTAAATAAATTGGACCAAGTAAACGCCAAATCAATCAACAAATATATCATTTACAATATTAACTGACAGTGGTTGATGGAATTAAATTCAATGTTTGTTTTAAACGAGAAGCTAATCATCTTTTATTCTGATTTTCTATATCCCTTTAGTTTGATTAGTTCAATGAATCAAAAATCTGAAAAAAATGAAATATACAATCGATCATCTGATGTTTAATCTCAGCATAATCCACCCATTTAGAATCCATTCAATAGAATGCCTGAAGATACCAAAAGACAATACCCGTGCTGTGAGTGGAAAAATTCCTGGAAGTGTACACAGTTCCAACAATATAAACTAATACATATATACTAGCGAGTATTCGGCAATCGTTGCAATGCCACTCAAACAAAGATAGTGTTTGTGCTACAATTCTGTTCATCGAAGTGCTTTTGGATATATAATATTTTTCGTATATCTGTCTTGTTTTACGTCACGTGAGCAGTTCACATAAAGCTGTCCGTGTGAGAAGCATACCCACACAGTTCAGTTGATAGTGCTCGCGATAAGCGAAACCGGTACTGATCGAATGGTTGTACTACTTCAGTAACCATCGCGGGCGTTTGCACAATAATCCACCAAAGTTTTATTGCAATCGGATTAACGTTATAGGAAAGCATACGGAACGAACAAACAAATATACATTCTATTGATTGAATTGGCATTCACTTGGTAGAACTCCATTATAACACGGTGAAAAAAAATAGCAATGTATTTTAGTTCTATAAAACTATTTAAAAAAAATATAGTTGATAGTTATTTCGGCTCACGAAATCGTCAGAACTATGTTTAAACTATCATTCATTACATTCAATATATATACATTCAGAAATATACATTCATTTTTATGTACAAGATTGATTACAGGATTCTATTTATTCATCTTCAAATATCGTACAATCATATATTTTGAGAAGTTTTTTTATAGCACGTGAGGTAAACTCGATGAGATATTTGAAATCATTTGTCTGTGACTTGAATCGAGATCAATCTTCAAGAGTAAACATTTTATCACTCGATCATAAAGGCTGACATTGAATTAAAATGCAGATCTATAAGTCTCATAGCGTATTTTTAGGTTTACTGTTTCCATGTTCGCAACTGTCGGAATAATGATGCAAGCTTATAGCATGTAATCTGTTAAGCGCTTAATTCTTGGTGTGAGTATGCTCGTCGATAAGTGAGATGGACGTTGGGCTGATCCTCATTTCTGCTAACGAGTTCGTGACATCACATTCGAATCAACGTCGTGTTTCTTGGATGATTAGGCATGTAATGTCATCTCAGCTTGGACCGGCTTGAAAAAAACCAGTCATCACTGACTTGTAATACTAAGTTTGATATAATTTTCGAATTATTTTGACAGTGACGTTTGTAAAAAAATGCATTTAATTATTTGTGATAAAAAAAAACATTTTTAAAAAATATATTAGCTTATGTATCCATGAATTTATCGATCTGATTTTCCGTCTACTATACACACATTTTAAAGTTTGATAGTGTAATAAGAGAAATGTGTTTAAACAAATATTTCTTTCGACTTTTATGAAACAAAATGAGAATTCTGGCAATCTTAAATAGATAATTTCAATTTGTATTTTCTTGATATTTTTAGAGAATGTGTGACATGAATTGCTTGTTATTCGAAAGTGTATACCATACAGTCAGTGGAGATACAACTAGATAGAGGATTTATAATTTTTAATAGGCCATTAAATAAATTTGATCATCGTCGAAATACTCTCTTTTTTTAACATTATAGAAGAGTGGAAATAATTATGCAAATATGTACAAAATTCGTAATCTTCAGGAAAACGCGAAGGAATTTATGTATCCATACAAAACGTAGAGATGTTAGAACACTGTTTAATATTTCTTTAGGTACAAAGTTACGAAAAAAAAACAAATATTGAGACGTAATGTTTTATTTGGATCATTTGTATTTTTTAATATCATGGTATTTAAAACTATTTTTTTTTTGTTGGTGTTTGAATTATAAAAAAATATATTATGATATGAAATAAAATATACGTCGAAATTCTCTCGCATTTTCCCGACTCGTATATAATTTTGTATGTAAGTAACAGTGAGCAGAGGTGGCGATTAACCGACCACTTATGCTGTTTTTGCCCTATATTTTAATATTACCTTCTCTATTTTTTTTATTCTACGCCACTGTAGCCATAAAATATTTTGAACTAGTTCTTGTAAGCTGCACATATCTCCTACGGCAAGAATATGTTGCCTGACTGACAGTGCACGCTATGCTTTTTTAATTTTAAATAAAGAATTTTAAATGTAAAAACATTTTTTATTATCAGAAAAAGCCCGCTAGACTGATAAGCGGAGCAAACAAAAATTATATGAAAAAAATAATTGGAAAAAGTGTTCGAATTTTAAAATTAAGAATTCGAAATTTGAATTCCGTCAAAAAAAAAATATTCGAACATCTCATATCATATCAAATTCTTCTTATATTAGAATAATATTAAATCTAAATATTCACCGTTTTTCATTCACTATGAACAGACAAATCTATTTTTTAACACTTTAGTTTTTCAGCTCGTGTCTCGAGCGAGATGGTGTGTATTAATATAATAAAAAAAATATTATAGATCGAATCGATAATTATGGTAGAATTCCATGATTAGGCGGCAAAGAACTATTTATTTATATACTTAGTATTTACTTATACAAGAGTTTTATAAGTTTGCTAATAACGAAATAAAATAGTTATAAAAAACTTATTTATTATTTGACCAGTATTAACTTAGCGTTTTTATGTAACAAACAACTGACCAAATGATATTATAATCTGATTATGAACGACTTTTGAATATATAACTGTCAGATTAAAATGTTTTGAAAAAATTACTATCATTGATTTTTGTTGAAAAATTAATGGATTTAACATATATTAAATGGAGAATTAAGGTAGCATTGTGTCATTATACATTTTTTATAGGTGATTTTAAGTTTGTGGATTGGTGACATGTACAATTTTGAATAATAAAAAAATACACGTATTTAAGTTATACGTAAAACAAAGCCGATCCTGGTAATAGAAAGTACATTAGTAACAATAGTATTAAAAAGTGTTTTTTTATTATTTTAAATATAATATGTATCAACCAAGAAGTGACAGTAACACTGTAAACATGATGTGTGTAATATATATTTGATTTTGCGCTGGACTAGTTAGTGTACTACTTTGTCCATTTTGGTAAGCATGAATTTTGACAGTCTTATCTATTCCGCCATGCCGCTGTATTTAACCTTGGTTACAATATTTATTTCAAGTCATTAAACATATTTAGCGTATTCCAAATAACTTTAAATTTTTTAACTGTCTTTTCTTGATGGTTATGTTTTATATTCAGGACTACGTCCTGATCAAAAAATATTACGTGGAAAAAAGTACTAAAAATGTGTTTTTATTATTGAAAGCAGAGGCTCTCAAACTTTTCGGTTATACTGTTTTGCGCCCTTATAATTCAGATTTTTTTCGCGGCGCCTCAAATCAAAATATTGGCTCTCATGTCTCATGGCAAGCATTATGTTACCTTACATTTTACAAAGTAATAATATTTTGCAATGGGTAATTTTTACGGTACACAGTTTGGGCAATTCTGATTTAGAATTTGCTGATTTTTTTCTTATTGAATGAAAGCGTCAAAATCTATTTAAATTTAATATACAATTTTGACTGTTTATTTCTGTGGAGTCAAAATGAACGTTTTCATCTAACCGTTCGACGTGATCGATATGCGGAAATGATAATACCTTCACAGTGTGTTATCAGGCCAGCGTGAACAGGTAAAGACGCGATTACGTAAATGCGTTTGACGCACCTGAGTTGCCCGTACACAGTAATCATCGCATTCCACGTTTTCTGAGCCAGTTATTAAGGGCGGACCCGCTGTCATTCCGGAATCCAATAATAACCACTGCACGCCTAAGACTTGTTACTTGCGTTTGACTTACATACTCTTAATAATTCTTGGGATAATTTCAGAGTAATCACAAACTGGGAGCAACACTCCCTGTATGGTATGATTAACCCTATTACGCTAGTGTAATATTGATTTTAAGTCCATACTGGCTTGTTATTTACGTAAGGTTCATGCGTTGCGATGAGGGTCAATAAATCAAAATCATGTCAGATTCTAACAGGGGCTATTGTGGAAAGACGTGAGTGAAAACAAACAGCTGAAAACCTTATGTGTGTTACGTTTAATATGGCAGACTCAAGAACGAATTTATCGATATAAATAGAATAGAAAAAATGCCTTTTATTTCTCAAAAGTATATTTAAATAATATATGGATTGAATATATTTAAGAAATTGAACGAGCTTAGCATTTTATTCTATAAGATTCTTATACAAGAAAACACTAAAATTTTGTAAAACATCACTTTTCCCTTGTACTCATACATTTTTCAATATTTATGTTAGTATAATAATAAATATATATTGTAATATTTTATGATATCAGCTGAAGTTATTTGATTCGACATGTTTTGTCATTAACGACCCGGGTTTCGCCTTTCGGCATCTTCAGGCACTCTATCCTCACTCAGTTCTGTTGCATCCGTGTGATATAGTGCGTGAAGATGCCGAAATGCGAAACCCGGGTCTTGAGTGACAAAACGTGTGGAATCGTACAAAGTGTCAACAACTCAAATTTAAATATATTTAGTTATTTTTCTCTTTAACGACCTAACTAATGGTTTTCGAAACCATAACTAAAGAAAAAATGCTCTAAAAATGTAACTTTGTCGATGTTATATTTTACCTTGCTTAGCGGTCAATTCAATACAAATCGAATATTTCAAAAAATAATTCAGTAGGGTGTTAAGCAGGGTGGAGATACAGAAAAAATCAGTCAATACTTCAGTACAAAAGTTATTTCTTTCACGAAACGTTTGAAATTATTAACTCATTAATATGTTCAAGTATCAAGTAGTATTATTTTAGTTTAAATATCAGATAGATCTGTTTCGTTTATCGCGATCTATATATTTATTGATAAACAAATTACAGCAATACTATTTATACGAATTTTCGTTCGTAGTTGATAATCATCGCGAAGTGCTAAACTAACACCGATCTTTTTTTAACGTTTTTTATACATGGATTGATTTGAAATTTACTTGGTAAATGATAATTTTTCAAAATCTAAGTATTTACTTGTTTATTGAAAAATTTGCCGGATTATTGATTAATCTTTTATTTAATGCGCGTAAATATGGAAGGTAGAAAAAAACTTTCTTTTGTCGATGTCGTGTTTTTTTAACAAATTTACAGCCCTGTTTTAAATATTTTATTCAGTTGAGAACACAGTTTCAAAATACTGTATATGTAATCATACACCATGAATGATAATTAGATAACATTGTATCATTATATATGAATTGCATCTCATGAAAACATGAGATTCCAAGTGTTTTATCATGATTGGGAATGCATACTGCTCGAATAACAATCCCACTAAATAACTATAAACAATTAATGATTGAATTTGAATTGTTACAACTTTGTACAATTTCATATGTCTTATCACAAACGACCCGGGTTTCGCCCTAATATTGAAGTTCCATCAAGCACCTTCAGTCGATATCTTAAATTAATAAATGATTGTATCGATAATACGTGCAACTGAAACGCATTCCGACAGTTATTAATGATATCTTAAATGCATGTCTGTTAAAACGGTAACTGCACTGACATTATGCACTTTGCATTGAATGCAGCTTGACTCAGATGTTTATATATATAATCTAAATGCACTGCACATACGTTGTTATGATTGTTTTACTAACACTCGTGGCGCCGGAATTCGGATTGTATAATATTAATGTATCCGGTAGGCAAAACACAACTATGTTCTGATAATGTAAGATATAAACTGAGTGTTATTAATGGAATTTAAATATCAAATTTCGTACACTTCCACATTTATTTCGCTCGCAACGGAGTTCTCCCCTCTCGGCATCTTCGGGCTGTTTAATACATAGATGTGCTCGGACTGATAATTATTAAATCTTTTATAAACAAGCTTATTGAACAAATATCACGAATTTACTCTTCTAAAACGAGCGATTCGGACTACATTTTTGATTAGACGATTATGAAAAATATCTCAATGAAAAATTTGGGTAGTTGATCTTTTTTAATGGAGTCGTGTTTTTTAACGATTCCACAGCCCTGACTGTGAGGATAATTTAAATATTTAATACCTAAATTAATATTTGAACTAATTTTAATAATCACCGATTTGACACTGCTTTTAAACGCTTATACAATTTATGGAATCTCGTTGTTTTATTGCCATATGAGTGATTTATGTAATAAATTTACGCTTTATTTTTTCACTTACGATGCCACTGAACGTGAAGAAGTCTCTACGTATATTTTCATAAACATTGCTGGTCTGCTATTGCAAGAATACGCTCATTAGCAGGAAGTATTGGAAACAGCTCTTAAAAATAATAAACTTCCTACAACAGCGTATGTGGCTACTCTCCAAGCATAAATTTGAACCCGATTCAACTCATCACGTAACTGTCACGAACTGTTTAATTTCTTTTACTGATAGACGTTAAAAAGAATCATTGATTCAATTTGTTTATTTAACATTTTAAACTTTCTAAAATACTGTTTCGCGATTTTAGTCAAGTGTGAAAAAGAAATAAATTAGCTTGTTTTATGTTATACATTAATTATATTATATATATATTTATATCAAGTGGCATTTTATCGATGGTCCAACATAGACAAATCGTATATTATTTAAAATTTAACATTTTGCACCCGCATGCCACGATAGACGCGACATTATTTTTTCTCTTATGACTCTAATTCTACCACTCCAGCGACAAATCATTGAATGAAAAATTTAATATATTTTTTACGCACACTTCGCCTTTCAACATCTTTAGGCATTCTTGCAACAGAACTGACTGGTGATAAAACCCGGGTCGTTATTGAGAAAACACGTGGAACTCTACAAAGTTTCAGCGATTCAAATTTCATATTAAAGATCCAGCAGAAAAAGGTGCTTTCTGTCGATATCACAAATTAAATTATGATTTGACATTAATTTTCAACGTTTTAAATTTCTTAATCTTTCACACTTAAAAGAACAGCTTTAATTGTATGCTATCGTTTGTGGAGTGCAAAAGGTTAAAAAAATATTTATGTTACAATTATAATTATACTTTATTTTTAACTCTTTGCATTTAAGGATGACATTTCATAATTATTTTTCCAGTATCGAAGTGACGACATTAATTGCATGCCATCGTTTATCGAGTGCAAAAAGTTAATAACATACATGCAAATAAAAACATTCTTAGTACGTGATTTAAATAAATGTTTAACGTATAGTTTAACAGTGCTCGTAATTATGGTATATAATAAATAAGTTTATATTTTCTCACAATTTTTTTCTTCAGTATTATTTATTATAGTATAATGTATACCACAAATAAATACATAGCGACATCTTATTGGTGTCGTAGGCTACTATAACAATATGCACTTATGTTATGTACTGTGAAAAGTAAATGATATTATAAATATTATAGTACACGGAACAATTTCCTTCTTCCTCGTCGTATGGTAATATTATATACCTATTGTTAATATAAATACATACATATGTCCAGTAATACTTTATGATATAACATTTCAACTCTTTTTATGATACTTGATAATAGCTGCTGCCATCTATGGGGTCGCAAGATGTCATCCTTAATAACAAGCAATTGGAAATTATTGTCAGGACACCAGGTGAACTATTCGTTTAGTTCAAATCACAAAGAATAACATTTGTACTTCCTGTAACCTTATACAGTTTAACATACCCTAAAGTAATTAAACATAGTACAAATGATTTTTATTTGTATATCAAATTATTTCATTTAGATATATTTTGTATGAGAACATTTTTTGATTATTTCTTAGTTTTAAATAATAAAAACATATTTTTTAGTATTTATTTCCACAATATATTTTTTGATCACGACCTGTTTCGCTCATCGCGATCATCAGTTGATAATGTTCACGATGAGCGAAACCGGTCCTGATCAAAAATATATTGTGGAAATAAGTAGTAAAAATGTGTTTTTATTATTTAAAATATAATGCCTTTCCATCAAGAAGTGACAGTTAACACCTTAAAAGAATTTCTTGGTTCTTAAGCTATTAGTTTTGTATGAATAGCCTTGTTTTGAATTTTCGATATCGATTAAGCGTGCTTGAGGGAATTTCGATTTCAAATATGAATTGTTGAAACTATGCTCATTCCTAAATTTTCTGTCAATTCTATTGAATCTTTGCGATAGAATGTCTGAAAAAGTTCAAAGGCGAAACTCTGATCACGAGTGACAAAACATGTGGGAATATATGCAGTTTCAACAATTAAGTTAAAGACTAGTTTTAATTTTGTGTGTATCAGTTGATGATGCTCGCGATGACTAAAACCAGTCCTGATCTGTAGTATTTAAAATTGTGGAAATAGTACTAAACATCAAGTATATTATTTAATTATAATACCTTTCCGCCAAGAATTGACAGCAAGTACATTAAATTATTCATCAACATTGCTTAACATCTGAAAACGGTCAAAACTTTAGAAAAGAAAGAGACAAATTCAATCTGCTTTTAAAAAAAATATTCCTTGTAAAAACAAGGAATATACACTATGAAATTATATCTTATGTCGTTTTTGTTTTTGTTTTTATGGAGGAAAATGATAGTTCTATATTTAAATGATTTATACGTTGATATTAGCCGGTGATTTTTGCTTGATGACATTAGAGCTTCTTAAATATTGATAAATGGTCGGCCAAAACATTTTGATTTAGAAAATTGTGTTTTTTATTTGTTATGGTAGCCGTTATGGTCATTATTTGGATTTATTGTTAGATAGCATTCTCCCACAGATCGTTTAAAATAAAACGTAACCCACGCGAAATTTGAGACAGTCCAATGAGCTTACTATTTTAGTAAGGCTCTATTTAACCGCATTAATGCCGAGAGAACACTGGTGTGCGGTACACTTTGTGGCCAGCATAGCTAAGCGTATTCTAGTTAAAAAATATTACGTAATTCATTGGAAATTTCGATGAATATTTTTTGTCTACATGTATAGTAAAACTACGGGGCATCTAATACAATAAAAACATATATTTGTTTGTTATTGAAAATTGAAATTATTTTCAATTCAACGCAAAAATGGGTTAGGCAATTAGGGTCAATAAATGTGGTGAAAAAATTAAATTAGCGATCACATATTGCTTTATCGTATTTTTAACATTTGTTACCAGAAACACATATGTTTGTTTATTCGATCAATCTCTTTTGAGATCTGAATTGTGTTTTACCAAACAATTTGTGTAATCATAATTATACGATAAAAAAACAGCAATTTATTTTACTTCTACAAAATTTATAAAGTATGTAGTTGATAGCTATTTCGGCTTAAGCCCTCATAAGAACTACATATTGTAATTACCGTAAGCCAAAATACATTGCTATTTTTTCACCTTGTTATAATGGAGTTCTACTAAGTAAATGCCAATTCAATCAAAAATTATACGTATTCGGAATCAAAATAAGTTCACTGATAGCCCTAACATATACAACAAAAAGTATCAAATAAATAAATAACAAGTTTTAATTTTTTCATTTTCCATTTTTAAGTGCGTATGGCTGTCAACTTTTTGAAAAATCTTGGCAGTGAACTGGTTAAAACGAATGACGGGTTGTGACCGATCACTGCCTACATGCTATTTTTAAATTTAAGATAATTATTGTTGATTTATGTGTCACATTTGGGCGTAAATTTAAGACCGTAATACCATAGTATTAAAATTTAGATACGTTTTGAATCACTTGTAAATATAGCAAATTATAAAAATACTTAAAACACTGTTTATATATGTATATATATATATCTCCATATTAGTAGATATTTGATTGATTACCAATGCCCATACTTTATCCCCCGTCTAGGTTTATGCATACGGTTATTTCGTATGTTTTAAAAGTATTCCAAAAAACTCGCAGCAATCTTGTCAAAACGGAGAGTTGAAGGTCTTCTAACAGATTTTATACTTCGTGATCCCATATAAAATCTCTAGTGCCGATTACGGAATGAGAATAATATGTTTGGCATTAATTCTATCATCACAATGCGCACTTAAGTCTTTTTCATTACACCACTTGAAGCTTTACGCGTTATTAGATAAACAAACCATTATCGTAAACACCTTATTCAGTTGAATTTTGTGTAATGTATTTTCAAATAATTCACATACTCACTTCTTATGCCCAAAAATTCGACATCATAAAACTATTATATGCATTAAAGTGTTTGTTAAAAGATGACACTTTAATGCGTAGGATGGAGTAAGTATATTTAGTCTTTGCTAGAATAAGTGTCTAACACTTTGGGGAATTTTGTTAGAAATGTGCAATTTACTTTCGTTGTATACCAGTCCACTTTTTACGTGATTTCTTGGATGGCATGCATAATTTTTTACGCGTTTTTTAACGCTATATATTGAAGACTTAATGGAAATTTCTACGCTTAATAATGTATCAGATAATAGTACCTACAATAAGGTAAAGGAACAAATATTCAATGCTGAAATTGTTCTAGATCGATTAAAAATGGACACAGGTAATATATATATATATTTTTTTTTTATTTCAAAAATGAATTAAGACCGGGCCGAAAACTTTACTGTCTGATCAACAAAACAAATCTAACTTAATTATAATTGACTCTGATTAAAAATCTATTAAAAAAGTATTTTAATTAATAATCCCAAACAATATTCAGATTCGAAGAAAATTTAATTCGTCCATTCAAAATATTGCATATGATTATACTTGCAAACCGATAGCAGCAATAACTCCTATTAGTGAATACAATTATGTATATATATAATTATGCATATATATCGGTTTCTTATTCTATTTTCATAGCCAACAAAGTAATTATTTTAGGTATATAATTTTTTTTATTTTTATTTTGATTGCTAATGAGCTTTTAATCATTCTTTTTTTTTGAACTCTTAGTGGATTTTGCGTTTGACTTTTGAAATTATTACCATGAGGCTGTTAACATTCTATTTGGAAACTAATTTACATTTGTTTCTATCTAGTATGATTGCCTGTGAATTTTTTTCCTGCTAATTATTAACCCAACTTGTTTGTTAATTGTATTCATCAGTTGATAATATTCTTGATGAGCAAAACCGGTCCTGACAGTAAAATGTATAATATATATGCCTGTTAATTGTTTTCTCAGTTATTAAACCTTTGGTTTTGCATACCTATTAATTATCAAGCCAACTTGTTTGTTAATTATAATGATGAACGAAACCGGTCCTGAATGTTGAGTATATTTTGGAAATATTACTAAAAAATGTCTTGTTATTATTAAGGAAATAAAAAAGAATCGGAGTTTATTGGGTTAACTTGTGTTTATTTTTTTCTCGGTAAGTGGTGACACGTTGAGTGTAAATAATCAATACGCATTGTGTGAAAATCCATCGGTATTACAATAGTGATAAAAATAATTTATATTGGCATATGACGCAAGATGTGAATCTCACTGATAATATGGCGTCTTCAACATTCTAAACATAATATTTATTTAAAATATTTTTTTATTAAATATTTAAAAAAAAGTGTCATTGAGGCGCAGTTATCCATTGGGATAGTTTAAACAGACTGATCGATAGTTATCTTTACCTTTAATTCATGTGATTTCATCAGTTATTTTCCATTTCTCAAGTCCGCAGTACAGTAGTAAACATCGTTGGCTTCTGTGACGGATGTCACGTGTTCAAACTAAAGTACAAATATTTTTTTTAATCAATAAATTCTGTTCTAATGTATTGGTGCTATGCATATACAAAACTATCAGCAAACTATCATTAAGCTGATTTGAACAATACCGACCGTATAAACTTGGATCTAAATAGAAATAGTATACGAACATAACATGAAGTTCACTTTTAAGGTGTTAACTGTCACTTCTTGATGGAAAGGCATGATATTTTAAATAATAAAAACACATTTTTTTTAGTACTTATTTCCACAATATATTTTTTGATCAGGACCGGCTTCGCTTATCAAATTATTATCAAATGATGGTAATGCTCGCGATGAGCGAAACCGGTCCTGATCAAAAAATATATTGTGGAAATAAGTACTAAAAAAAATGTGTTTTTATTATTTAAAATAACATAAAGTTATTCAAGAAATTCTAAAGCGCCATGGCCAATCTCTTGAATGCATTTATTCGAAAATTAGAAAACTATGATGCGATGTTACAACCATACTTCAGTAGCTCTCGTATAGTACTGCTTTCGAAACTCCTTTTATCCTTTCGTCTTCATCTAAATTGCCAAAAAAGCGAGATTTAATTTTATGAATATAACTGATATCAGATTACCTACGAAGACCTTTGTTAGATACGCGTTGAGGGCCGGCCATGCTATCCCCATCACTAAGCAAACAACCACCAATACAATAGAGTAGAGAATACGCGTCTTTTTTATATCTGCTCCTCAATGATGTTCAACGTATTTGATATGTCTATGTGAAAGTCTTAAATCACTTTTAAAGTATTAGCTGTCACTTCTTGGTGAAAAGGCACTATATGTAGATAATTAAAGAAACATTTTTTTTCCTATCAGTTAAAAATACTTGCAAATATTTCCACGTATTAAAAATGATTCATTATAGAAAAACTACAGATATATTTAAATCTGTGAAACTTTGTTTTTAAGTTTTTGAACAGGCTAATGAAAAAATGTAATTCGAGGAAAATGTAGATTCGTAGCTTAAAAAATAACATTGCTTTTTATCGTCGTTGTTTTCTTAATCGTAAGTTGATTCAATTGATTCGATTTCTCTTTGAATTTACACAGGTGATCGGTTTACGAACAGTAATGCGAACAAATCGGACAACGAACACTAACACGAATGATTTTTGTGTTCGAACAACGAACACATATTCGGATAACGAACTTAAATGATCTTTCTAATCCACATATTTTATATGTTAAATTAATCGAAATTTTACATTTGACAGACTTTTGAAAAAGGTGCGTTTTTGACTCTGACGTCGTTTCCAGGCGAAATAAGCCTTGTAAATTGTATTGTATAATTGTTGACGAACAATTCGGATAGCGAGCATAGACTTGAAAAGAATTATGTTCGTTAACCGATTACCTACCATATATTTTCAAAAATATTAACTATTAATTGAAACTTAAAAAACAGAAAATGTGTCGTAATGATTTTAAGAAAATTATTGAATTGTTCATGAAAAACTCTGGGTATGTTTTGCTCGATTGAAACACAAAATCTTTTTATACATATCAAGCGAAGTTTTGATTGAAATTAAAAGAATACATTTGTTTTATTTCGCGCTATCGTTTATTTTTTGACAGGCATTCTCGAATGTATGCATATGTGTGTCAATACACTTATCTTCAATGAAAATATCGACTCAGTTGATAAATGCTATCGAGGACAGGAGATGACCGACTGACTCATGAAATCCGTGATACTTCAAATTTTTACATCATATCGATTTTGCTCAATTAAAAACTTAATACCGGTGATTTGCATACTAAATGCATTTCGGTTAAGCCGATATTTCGGTCCCTGTACATGGAATTCTTTTACCTACTTACTGAATAATTTATTCATGCGTTTAAACGTTACAATTGAAAAGTAGAATGTCTTGAACATCGACGAATCTATCTAAATTAACGTTAAATACAGTTGATGAGTTTTTCGGGAAAGGATTTTACAACATATAATATTCAGTTATCATTAAAATGAAATTGGGAAATTTTAGACTAAGAAATACCTACTTATTTAAAATTGGCAGGTAACAAAACGTATAAAACATCAGGTGACGGAATACAGGAATTTATTTTATGAAGTTGTCAGTTTATTGAACTGATCTCATGCAAATGATATAACAAATGGAAATTGGAAAGTTTTAGCTGGTTGTTAAGAATAAAACTGAATTGAATTTTATAATTGACTTCTATTTATTTCTAAAATCTTCCGATAAAATAATTTTTAATCCACCGTGTTATGATATAGTAATTGAAGGGTGGTTAATGACAAACACGTGGAACTATACAAAGTTTAAACAATTAAAATTTGATATTGAAATTCCATCAAAAACCTTAAGTCGATATCATAAATTGAATCTATCCAAAATGTTAACATCAAAATTTACCCACGTAACTTATTGCTCAAGTATTAATAAAGTTTATTTCTCAAGTTATTTCTTAGTATATCTTGGTCGATCTGTGGGAATTGTTTATCGTGAAAGCTTAATTAAGAATTAATTAACGCAAAATGTTTATATCGGATATTCAAACAGTAAATGTGTGTGCGATAGGTTCTATTAAAAATACCGGGTTAAAAAAACGTCCTCAATGCGGACCACCGACAGAGGCGATTTCTGGCTATCGTCCATTTTCCTTGTAAACATAAAAAAACACCATACTTATAAAAATATTACGTTCAATAAAAAACAATAGCGTTCGAGTCTTTTATAGTTTTTTATATACCATAGGAAGTATTAAAAGACAATAAAAATTTACACGATTTTGGCAACTGTTTTTTTATATGATGTACAAATTCATAAATTATATTCGTGGCTGTCTTTAACATTTTAAAAAGATAACATCAAAACTGGTTTATTTTATTGTAGTATTTTTCATTCAGTAGATTTCTTTTTTATTTGCCTTCGTTTTTTTACTTTAGGTGTTGTCGTCATATAAAAGCTTTGGAGCTTTTTTATGGTTGAATGTTTTAAATAATTTCTCGATTTTTATTCCAAGCTTAGAAAGCGGATATTCCTAATGTACTGTACTTAATAATAGTACGTCTGACATCTCTCGTGCTTCTTAATGCTTGACAGCTATATTGTGAGAGAGTTGGACACTAACGTATTTGCTTCGTCGAATGAAACCTTCGTGTCATAAAACCTATGATTCAGATCAAAAAATGTTATAAGAGTGCTTAAGATTTTTGTATGTACGATTACGGATAACAAAATAAATCCCATATGATTATTCTTGTCAAATATTGTAAATTAAGGATTTCAAACATAAAAGCTAACAAGACAGAAAAAAGAGTTTATAGAAACTTAAGTTTACATTACCAGATAAAATAAATGCTTTCTTCTCAACATTTTTTAAGCCACGTGGAATAATAAAGATATTAATTTTGAAGTATATTAAAAATGAACTTCCATATATTCTTGTCGAATCTTTTGAAAAAAAGAAGGTTTTTTTTATTATGTCGCTTACTCATGTCTGTATTTCTATCATATATTTTTTGAAAGTGTGAATTTAGCATGTTTAATATTATATAATTGATAAAAATAATACTTCTTAATTTTCAACGAATATTACATAAATTCTTAAAAAAACAACGGTTTTCGTTGTTATTACTTAATTAAAATTTTACTGGATTGTTGTGTTTTACTTAGATTAGAATAAATACATTTTTCTATACAAGTAAGTAGTCACCATTAATATTGAAAATGTTTATATATATGTATTTTTCATAATGTGTGATTTTTGATTTCTTTCAAATATTTTTGTTTGACACTTATGTGTAAAGCGGTAACAGCGTGTTTTACTGGACAGAAATCAATTAAAAGAAACTTTAGTACTGATTAATCGAAAAACAACATTATTTTTTACTAGTCTTATGAAGTAATTGAACAAAAATTATTTTCATGATTAGTAACTTGTGCAAAACAATATAATTAATAAATTCGTGTTGAGTCTCTATTTTAGGAAAATCGTTGGAATTCTCAAAAAATAATAATGTTCCTCATAATATACAATGAAAATTGATATTTTTCTTATTCAACTGTTACAATGTAGCTGTGTCACGTGTTACATGACTTTGGGTCTTAAGATACTACTCAAAGCAACGAAACACGTGTCACATTAAATTACACGCTAAGCAGAATAAGAAAGCCATATATATTAATTAAACATAAGCTTCAAGTAAGCTACCGCCGTATCTATCAAAAAGAAAAAAATATTCTTCTCAAATATATCTGTCTGTCGAATTCCATATAAATAAATTTAATATTAAGATGTAATCCTTAATCCGCCATGAGTCATTCCTAGCCCCTTTAAAATTGGAGCGTGTCTGCGTTCAAATGTCACTTTTAGAGGGTAAATTACACTACTCTCGGTCAATATTCATTTCCTCTCGTAGGTAGATGGCAATCGTCTTTTTTGTTAAAAACTTGATTAGGAATTCCTCCCTTGGGGTACCGTATAATAAAATTAGGTGAATGAAGCAACATAATGACTACCTACGCCTAAGGATAATTGTAGACTTCAGTTTAAAAATCTTTTGATACGCTTCTGTTCTTACTTTCCAGCATCAGAAGATAATTTACATTCATTAGTAACAAGTGAAATATCGTCGAAAATTATTAGATTTATCACTATGTAAACGGAAACTTTGGTTTGGTTTTAAATCTGTTAAATTCCATTGTCATCAGCAATTAAAAAAAGTTTCGCTCAGTTTTTATGGTAGTTATTTAACGCAAGGCGTCATTGTCAAAACAAGTTTAAAAAGGGCCATAAAATATGTATCACCTACAAAATCTTTGTGCCATTAAATACTATTTTATTATAAAATATCCTTTTGCGCGTCGTTATATGGTGTATATATAATATAATAATATTTTGATGCAATGAACATTTTTATATCTTAAACCGTTTAAAATTTATTAAATAACATTTATTTCTGAAATTATATTCAATGGAAAGTACTTACTTTGGTAAAAATCGATCTTAAATACTCATTGAGTAAAATTATGGAATTGCACTAATAAATAATTGTCTTACGTTATTAAAATAGCGTGCAAATGGTATATATATATCATAAGGTTTAGTTTATTTACTGATAATATTTTACTTTAATAAATAAAATAATGTTACTTTAGCTAGACAAATTATAAGTGATACATTATTTAGAAACACTAGAGATAAAACAAAATTGTGTGATCATAATTATCGTGGATACAAATGCATACTTTATTCAACTTTAAAAGCAAGTAAAATAAATGTTTTTTAAGCGTAGAAAAACAATAAATATTAAATAGACAGAAAATGGTAGTAATCACATAGTATGATAATTTTCATATTGTTTTAACTGTCATTTCTTGGTGGAAAGTCATTATAATGATTGAATTGGCATTTAATTCGAAGCCGTTTCGTAACCCGAAATAGTAATCAACTATATATCTTATAAATTCAGTAAAACTATAATACATCGCTATTTTTTCACCATTTTGTAAGACATTATATTTAAGTAAATAAACTATTTTTATTATATAATGATCAGGTCAGTTTTGCTTATAGATGAATTGATTGAGTAATACAAACTGAACGATGCTCGTGATGAAAGAAATTTGCTCTGGTCATTTTATTGTAAATAGTGTATGTAAATATACATAACAATGATTTTTATTTATTTAAATCTTTAAATTATTTTAGACGTAAATATTATATATATATATATTTTTTAATAAATTTTCGTGTTTAGAACGATGTTGTTTTACATGCAATAATGTTCCCGAAATAGCCACGTATCTATTTACAATGTCTGATTCATGGAGTCAAATAAAAAACGATAAACATACTCAATTATTAATCACAAAATTATGAGCAATACATGAGTTGTTGTTATGTTTATTTTTTAATTAAAATCATTACGAATAGAAATTTCTGTTTCCCACGACATAATAATTTGTTGATTTTTTTACCACGTCACTCGTGTGATTAATACGTGCCATTGTACTATATTTCCGAAGCGAATGAATAATATATAAATAAAAGCCAAATTGTATGAATGATGTATGATAACGCTACTGCACAGAAACTGTTAATTTGATACACATATCATCTATTAAATTTAACCAGGGCTGTGGAATCCCTAAAGAAAAAACGACGTCGAAAAAGTTATTTTTGTCAGATTTTTTTACTTCCTTTTCTATTTATTTAAATGCATCAGATTAAAAATCAACCAACCAATCCAGAAAATTGTTCATGAGGTATTCTTCGAAATCGTCTAATCAAAAAGTAGTCGGGGTCACTCGATTTTCACGATGAGGACACCGACTCCATAGCACCGAGATTAACTCATTCTATCCGAATATACGTTAATATTGTATGATGTTCCAGCGAAAGTACATTTCAAGTAAAAATATGACTTTACTATTCGACAGAGAAAAAATATTGAACCCGTCAATGAGACTATAAAATATATTTTTTAATAAATATTATTTCCATTTACGAACTTCAAAGTTTCATTCATTTCTTTAGTGATTAAAAAAATAACAAAATTTTCTGTATATTCAATTTCGTTAACGTCAAAAATTGGACTTCCTACTTTTATTCTTTAGGGTACAGAAATATATAATATAATATAATGTATCTTTTGGTACAAGCTCTAGACGAGGGCAAATTGGAAGTTATCCAACGACGCAGATTTGAGGGGTGGCAAAAATTACACACTACAATAAAGTAGTAAAAGGCAAACACGCACTTAATATAGTTTTAAGCAGTGCTTTTCAAATTTTTTCATGCCACGGCCTTCTCAATCTGAACAAAAGTCCACGACCCTTCTCTTCTAAAAACATGTGAAAATTCAACGTTTTTGAAACAGCGGTGTAAATTTTTGATGACAATCACATATAACTGTAGATCATTCAAAATCAAACAATAGCCGACGATTATTTCTGGCCCATATGTCAATACATATAAATTATTTAACAAAAACACTACTGAAATATTTTTTTAAACAATTAGTATTGAAATATCTTCAGCAGGGAACGAGTTAATACATAGTTGAATCTTTCTTTCTTAAATGTTTAAAGTATTCTCCCTTTAATAGATGATTATGTTTTACGCCACGAGGCGACGACGGTTGGTATTTTAGAAAACATTAAAAAATACATCAATACAGAGCTAATAATATGGGAGTTTCGTATATATAACAAGTTTCTAAAAATTGTAAAACATACTGATGGGATAGTAATAATAATCGACACATGAATTTTTTTGATACGAGTAACGGATAATTTTATTTATATGTTGATTGGAGCGGCCACAAACTTGTTTTGATTTTTTATTTTTCAGTTAAGCGCGTTTGGTTCGCATTCCTCTCCGCCAGGGGAGAACTGGTTAATTATATTCATTTAGATAACACATACTGTATGTAAATTTTAGATTATTATTTTGAAGATAAATGTAACTTTTGTATGATTTGAATATATTTGGTATAGAATTTTTGTGTCGTAAGAAATTATATATATATACTATTTTTTGGACCAATTATTAAAAATTTTTTTTTTTTGTAATTGATGATATTGGCTTTAGGTGCTTGATGAAATTTCAAAAACAGAATTGATTTGCATAAACTTTCTACGATTCTACATGTGTCGTCACTTATAACCCGAGTTTCACCTTATGGCGTCTTCAGTCATCTAATCATACAACTGCAACATTTGACTTTATTCTTCTGAAAAATAAATTTATTTTTTTTATTAATAAAACTTTAATTTCGTTTTTATACAAAAACGAGGAACATTTATTACATTTCATTGGCTATCAAAATTTTTAAAGGTATTTTATATGTATAAATATATATATGACTATTTTATTTCGACTTCATATTTTATATAAACTTGCTTATAACATGCTATAATTGGCAATTGATTTTTCTTTTCAAAAATCAGACACATTCGAAAGAATTCGCTTATTAGAATCAACCGCTTATTTGAGGCAAAAAATCTGCATTAGGTGTCTCAACGAAATTAAATCAACTGTTATGTATCAAAGGGTCTTTCAAATCCATACATCTTTTTTTTTTTTTTTTAAATAATAAAAACACATTTTTTAGTACTTATTTCCACAATATATTTTTTGATCAGGACCGGTTTCGCTCATCGCGAGCATTATCAACTGATAGAATACAATTCACAAACAAGTCTATTTATACAAAACAAAAAATTAATTTGAGTTAATGGTAGCAGGTGTACAAAACCATGGTACAAGAACTAGGGAACGATTTACATAAAATCATACAATATTGATACAAATAAAGTAAATTAGTATAAAAATTAAATGTTCACAATCACTTATTAAGAATTACAATTGCAATTATGGTAAATCAATAATCGATTAGGAGCTCTAAACAATCAATAAGGAAGTAAGGAGTGGGAAATTTTAATGACGAAAATAACCCACACTTACTACTTAATGGAACAAATAAATTAATATATGAGAATTTTAATGATAGTCAATTAAAGATGAATCGATGAGATGGGAAGATATGGTCAGTCAGGGGCGTTCCAATATTTTCTGTAAAAAATTAAGTAAAGGGAGGCAATATCATTTTTCAAAAAAAAAAAAAAAATAATATTTATTTGAAATATATATTTATTACTCTAATTTAATGAGTATAACAATGGTGACGACGCAAAAGTAGTTTCTTGTTTATCTAAATTTTTGCCTAATTCTAACCTTATAAATGAACAAACTACTTTTGCGTCGTCACCATTGTTATACTCATTAAATTAGAGTAATAAATATATATTTCAAATAAATATTATTTTTTTTTTTTTGAAAAATGATATTGCCTCCCTTTACTTAATTTTTTACAGAAAATATTGGAACGCCCCTGACTGACCATATCTTCCCATCTCATCGATTCATCTTTAATCGACTTCTCATGTATTAATTTATTTTGTTCCATTAAGTAGTGATTGTGGGTTATTTTCGTCATTAAAAATTTCCCACTCCTTACTTCCTTATTGATTGTTTAGAGCTCCTAATGGATTATTGATTTACCATAATTGCAATTGTAATTCTTAATAAGTGATTGTGAACATTTAATTTTTATACTAATTTACTTTATTTGTATCAATATTGTATGATTTTATGTAAATTGTTTCCTAGTTCTTGAACCCATGGCTTTGTACACCTGCTACCTTTAACTCAAATTATTTTTTGTTTTGTATAAATAGACTTGTTTGTAAATTGTATTATATCAGTTGATAATGCTCGCGATGAGCGAAACCGGTCCTGATCAAAAAATATATTGTGGAAATAAGTACTAAAAAATGTGTTTTTATTATTTAAAATATAATGCCTTTCCATCAAGAAGTGACAGTTAACACCTTAAAAAAAAAACCATACATCTTTAATCAGATTTTCGATTTGTATTATCCTGTTCAATAAAAAGGTTGTGTGGACATCGAAGTAATGCGAACAATGCTGAATATGGCATTCTGTTGTAGATCAACAATGATCGATTAAGAAGCATTAACATACCAAATTATTTAAAATTTCTGTTCAACAAATTAAGTATCGACAAAGAAGGTTATTTGTATATCTCTTGCACATAACTTCCATTAATTTATTGGATATTTTAATTGTTTAACCCTTAATGGACTATGGTTGAAAAAAGCCTTGATACAATGTAGAGATTTTTCTCTCATATTACAATATAAAACTATTGCTTGGGTTTTATATATTTCTATGCATCTACCTGCCAAATATGCATATTTATTTCATTTTACAATGGAAAATATGAACATTATTGAACGGACCAATCTGACAGACGATATATCCACATGTAGATGTTTGTTTATGTATATATTTTGCGAATGCAAATAATACTAAACGATTTATATTTTCCCAAAAAAAGTCATATATTTAGTCGTGTGAAAAAACACTACATCTCAGCTCAAAAATTAATTCGCACCCAATAAAATCCGCCAATCATCGCGAGCCCTATCATATATATTACACTTAGATCGTTTAATGTTACCAGATTAAAAAAAAAATAACATTGATTTATAATAAGTTGT
This sequence comes from Himalopsyche japonica, assembly GCA_028555115.1. Taxonomy (NCBI): domain Eukaryota; kingdom Metazoa; phylum Arthropoda; class Insecta; order Trichoptera; family Rhyacophilidae; genus Himalopsyche; species Himalopsyche japonica. Next base: position 178,393 of record JAHFWJ010000626.1, read on the forward strand.
TCTTATTTAGAGACAATATTTATTGGCTACGAAACATATTTTTTGCTTTCAGCAATATGTTTTGAAAAAGTCTCATTTTTTATTTGAATTGTTAAAACTTTGTACGATTCCACATGTTTTGTCACCATCACACTAATGCAACCGAACGGTCAGTTCTGTTGAATCCGTTTTAACAATTCAAATTTGATATTGAAATTCCATCATTTTGTCAATATCATACGTTTCATTTTAGATAATAAACATTGTAATCATCAATATTGAAATTGATATTTAAGATAAAGTAACAGTTGGGGGAGAATGTCTTTACCATTGGGTGTGTTAAAGTTAAAGATTATATTCATAATATGTTTGGACTGAATTGCAACTCGAAGGTGAAATACACAGTGATTTATAGTCGTTTTTTTTCCCTATACATACGCAACTGAAAGGTTAATAGTCCAATTTTGCAATGAAAATTACTTCCGTGATTTTATTGTAATCCATAAAACATGTGAACTGTAGTAAAACTTGATAAATGATTCAATATTTCGTTCATTAGCACACTATTTTGACGATAACACAATTCACAAATAACTGTAGTAACTCAAGCGTGAAAATAGATTATTTCAATGGGAATAAAGCATGGAATGATTTGTATTCACTTTCCCTTTTGGATTAATAGCGCAATTTATATTCAATTGAAAAAAAAGTTTACATACTGCGTGTGACTGCACATTGTATTGAGGAATTTGTGTGCTTGTTATGCTAATTATTTTGTCATATGTTATATGCATTTTTTGTGAAAATACAAACAAGAAAAATGCAAAAAGCGTACATCATATTTTTACGCTTGGATTAATTCATACAATGTCGTATTTTTTGAAAAATATTTACAAACATTTTATACATAAAATAAATATTTTTATCACAAAAAGTATAATATAAATAATAAAAACACGTTTTTTTATACTATCTCCACAATAGATATGAGCGAAACCGGTCTTGATCATTAAATATATTACCGAAATAGTGCTAAAAAATGTATTTTGATTTGATACCTTAAAAGTTATGAATATATATGAAATATAATCGGTAAAATTGTTAGCTATAGGTTTCCGAAGTGCTCCTTGTGAATAATTGAAGGTTTATATTAGCGAGGTGAAAATGGAGGTCCACTGGTCGGATTCAATTTACTGAACGCTGCGTATTAAGGTTCGACGAGACAACTTAAAACAAGAGTTTCGGCGGAGTACAAACTTTCGTTTGTAGGCGAATTTGTGTTCTGAAGTATAGCCTGATTTGTTCTAATTATTTCATTAATTTGAATCACTCAATCAGTTCTGAACTATTTTGTGTTGTTTTATCCTTCATGTGTTTCAGTATTGGCATTTTTGTGACTTAAATATTGATGTAACGTGTTCAACTTAAATAGAAAAATAATAATTTGTGTTTTTGATTATAGGTGCAAGATGCAGCTTTATCTCAAGAATTCGACTGACAGTCGAACTCGATCGCATTTGAAGTTGTGATAATCACACTGTTACCATGGTCCCGACCATAACGACTGGTGCCCCCGAGGCCAACCACGCGCGACACACTTCCAGAGACTCTGGAACTTTCACCAATACAAAGGGTCTTCTCAATGCTCCCGGACAGAATAATTGCTTCCTGAATAGTGCTGTACAGGTAAGACATTTTAATATTTATCAATTTCTACATATAAAAAAAAGATTTGATACCTTATCTCTTATCATATTTCTTTAAATTTTTTTAATACCATGTTTCATGAATAGAAAAAGTATTTTATTATTCCTTTTTGACAAAATACAAGCTTAGGTATAAGTTGTTTTGTCTATGAATTTTAACAAAACTAATAATTATTATTATGATTGTTTTTAGGGGTAAGAAAAAAATAAAACACAATGTTAATGATATTTAAATTATTCAGATCAGAACAAGTTTCACTCATCGCGATCATTACCAACTGATACAATTCAAATTAAAAAAAAGCTTTTTTTAAATAAAAAAAATGTTAAAAAAAACTTATTTTCACAATATATTTTATGATCTGGACCGGTTTCGCTCATCGTGAGCATTATCAACTGATCAACTGATGATAATCATTGCAGTATCCTTTATGCGAATTACCAAAGAACATGTAATAAATTATATATATAAAAAATAATTTCGCTAAGCCGCGGGGTATTGGCCCAGATTTAGATGGGGGAAACGTGCCATTTGCCTGGTGTTGAACATTTGAGAGGCGGCAAAATTTTATGCAAAGAAATTAGACATTAAAAAAAATTGTAAGGTATCAACACCTAGGGACTTGACACGTTTCCCTGCTAAACCACATAGCAGATATTTCGAAAAATAGCCCAGTAATGTTGATGTTAAGAAATGTTATTGAGTAAATTTGAATTGCTTTTCGGGGTCTGCACGGAAACGATGTATAGTACACGTATCGTTGTGGATGATCAAATATGTAAATGACCCCTATGTGAAAGATTAAATATACACAGAGCTTTGTATCTATCCCATCCATCTAATATTCAGGTGGAATAGTCTGTTCTCATCATTTTTATACAGGTGTGAATACTAATGAGATTTTATTTAAATACACGTGCGCTTAAACTGTATGGATTAAGAGCCGTAGGATTTTGTTTATTCTTTTCGTTATGATTAGTCAAAATGTAAAAGATTTTTGTATTTTTTTTACGTTTTACGTTATAAATATTAAAAAAAAAAATACTTTTATAATAAGGTTAATACAGTTGGGATCGGATGTTAGCAATCCGAAATGCTCGTTAACCGATTTTCGATTTACCATAGATTTTTTATGGGAAATGATATTATGAACTGAGCCAAAAGTTTGCCCTTTTCAAAAATCTGCCAAATATAAAACGTCGATTAATTTTACAGATAGAATAAGTGGATTAAAATGATCGTTTTAGTAAATCTTTTGGAATGGTGGTCGATATCCGATTTGGTCGCAGTACGAGTTCAAGTGTTAATTTAAAGTTTCGTAAAAGTGTTAAGGTTATAAAACAGAATATATCTTATCGAACAGAAATAGTTAAAAATAAAACCAAATTATAAATGTACTGAGGATCAATTAATAACTATGAAACACTCATTTACAAGAAAAACTATTGCGAAAAAGATTTTTAAATTATTGATACTACTCGTAAAATATTCTCTATTTTTTAAAATTATTTGTTTTGCACTCCTGGTAATTATTGACTATTGAATTATATTAGTTGACAATGCTTTCGAGCAGCAAAACCGGTTCTGATCTTGATAATTTAAAATTGTGAAAATAGTACTGAAAATGTGTTGCAATAATTGAATAACGTATGTTTCTCACAATAAGTACATCGTAGTACATGAGAGCAGTTTTTACTACTCGGTTACAGCTATGTGATTTTAATCAGTTAATTTTTTAGTCGGTGCTGTGAGAGTGACTTATTTTTAGCCTTTCTGTAACCCCATCCAAATCATTTTGATGTTTCTACAGAGAGATCTTTAGGAATTCAGTTACATATAGTTATCATAAAACAAGTTTATAGGAACGTCATTCACTTCACATTAGGCACGTGTATGGTTTAAAATAATCTATGAAAACGATACGCAATAAAAGTACAATTTCCGAGTCGATGTCATGTAAATAGTATTATACGATTTCATTTGTTAATTATTAAAAATTTCTATCATTATCGATATTAGACTAAATTAATGCTCATCATTAAGTACACGTTGTAACGAAATAACTTCTACGAAAACAGCGGGATTGAAAACCTTAAAAACACGAGTTAGTTATTCCAAACGAGATGCCAAACAAATTGCGTTCGAATATTGTTGATAGCCGGTTATGTGAAGGCAGTAAATATCTGCTATCTAATAGGGTGTAGCCTTATTGATTGATTTAAAATATTTTTTCATTACAAGCATTTTTTGTTTGAAAAAGATCGATAGTATTGGCAAGAATTTTTAATATCGTTATGTTTTTATAATTTCCTTTAAAAAAAAGTGTAATACTGATTATTTTATTGATCTACTTGGCAAAATTCTATTACAATACGATGAAAAAATAGCAATGTATTTTAGTTCTTCATAAATTATAAGGTATATAGTTGATACGACGTAAGCTGAAATATCTATCAATTATATATTAAATAATTTTTTTAAATTAAAATGCATTGCTTTTCTTTACCTTTAAGAAATTTGAGCGAAGAAAATTATCAAAAAAAAAATTGTATACGTATCTTCGATTTATAAAAATCAACTAGCTGGAAACCTTTCCAAACAGACAACTCTCTCAATTCTAATTTAACAACTGAGATAGGATAGATTTAGGAAGCATTGAATTAATTTGACTTATTTTAACTGTTGAAATTTTGTATATTTCCGGGTCTCACCTTTAGGCACCTTCAGATATTCTACAACTCGGATTCAATAAAACTGACACACCGTAAACGGTTTGAATTGGTTATATACAAAGGGAATTGCACATGAAAACATACAGACATATTATATCTGTCATAATTTAGCCAAGAAAATAAATTTTAAGCATATCCAAGTACAAATAAATTTCTCTTTAATTTTCTCTGCTCCACCCTAAATCATAGTAAAATTGTGTTAGCTCGACTAATTGTGAATCGATAACCCTCTTTTAATTAAGATTCTATACATAATAAACAATTTGCCAAACTGATGTTATTAAAATACACGAAAGAGGTTCACATAATTAAAGATTCAATTTTAGGTTTTTTTCCAATCGAGCTACTGTTCCGAACCGGTTCTCTATTAAGTCTTTTATTTGAATAAAAATACTAATAATTTTAATATTCTTTACTTATAATGATTTGGTAGAAAGACTTAATTAAAATAAATATTAAAGTAAATATTCATAAAAAAATATTTTCTCACAAATACCAATTTTGTCTCACTTTCAATGAATTTTACATGGTAAAAGTTTTCAAATTGAGTTCAATATATGAAATTTTGAATTGAAATAAACAAGAGTGCAGTTGTAACAAAATTGAATTTCAGTAAAAGTGTGTTTAGAGAGACGAAAAAAATCTGTAGTTTTTAGATCATAGGTGAATTCCTTTACGGTGCTAACCGTCATTTCTTGGTTTTCACCGGGCATAATATTTCAAAGCTGTTTCCAAAATGTATTTAATGATCACAACTATTTTCCTTTTTTATCAGTTGATAATACTCGTGATGAGCGAAACCGGATACGATCATGAAATACATTCATACTTATACATATTCTTCTGCCAATATGCTTCAACTCTATTAAAAGCTATTTGACTTTTATAAATTGAAAATTAGTTTGCAAAAACATTGGTTATCTTTTCTTCTTTATTCAATTGCGATTTTATGGATTTTGGTAGAGAAAAAAATCACAAATAAAACCTCAAATTCAACTAAAAATTACTTATAATAAAAATGACACAAATTGCTTTACATTATAGTTACTTTTATTTACCATCATATGAAAACAACTACAATTTTGAAATTATTCAAAGCGCTATGTCCAAATATCATTTAATATTTATTAAAATACAATTTCTTTTTAATATCATATTATATAGTCAGTATCTTGATTTATTTACCTTACTGATCCTCGTATTTCAGCACTAAAATCTAGTAGGAATTTTATGAATAAAATTAGACATTCATTATCAATGCAATTTTATTTTGCAAGGTTTTGCTGATTATTTTTTGGACATTTCGAGAGCTATATTATTGGTTAAGAAAATATTTCATATTTTAAAACTCTAGATTTTTCATGCTAATTGTATTTGTGATAAACATCTTTTTTAACATTTTTTTATGTTGTATTTACTATTCGAGCGTATATATTTTGAGATTTGAATAATTAAGCTAAGACTTTTTAACGATTTGTTGATGTGTAAGCAAGTTGATTTATTGTCAGAAAACTCAATCGCACGTCAATTGATTGTCTTCAAAGTGATAATAACGTATTTTATTATACATTATATGATAGAACCTGGTTTTTTTCGTCAATTATTTGGTTGTATAATCAAACAGCATTAAATAGCGGCAATAAAAATTTACAATCTTTTGAATTGGTTGGCTTTATTGGTCTTACGGATTAAGTAATTGTACATAATATAATAGTTACTTTTCTATCGATACGTCAGTTCCATATTTCAACAGTTCAAAAAAAATACATTGGAAATTAAACTTTACACAGCTTTTATATTCTCCCGCGTATCTAATTTGTAAGAGCTTTTATCATAAAGTTTACACGATTAAAATACATTCCATGGTTCCATATTTAAAACTATTTAGTATGGAACTAGTAGATATTTCAAAGCGTATATCTATGAACAAAATTAATCACTGTTAATCTCAAACAGCTGAGGATTCTTACTACACTGTGTAATTGGTAGATATGTCGGGCCCATGGTGTAGTGGTTAACGATGTTGGTTTCTTAAAAAGAAATGTTGAAAAATAAGCATTTCCCGAAATAAAAAACAAATGTTAAGATTCATTCGTCAAGATGCTATATGCTGCACCGTCAAAGCCGACATGCAGAACAAATATGCTGCTCTAATTGCAATTTTTTGGATTATTACACTTTAGTTCTGATTAAGTCTGACTGTTAAGACTAGAGCCCTTGGTCGCGAATCGGATTACGTTGGCTACTTTAAACCGTTACCACTCGGCGATGGTAATAATAAAATAACTTGAATGGTTCTTCACTAAGTAAATTAAATACTCACCATAAATTTCATTGTTTAAATAATTCATTTTGAAGGTTTGCTTATCGTTTGTCGTTATTTTTTACATATTATTTGAATAGTTGAAAACGGACACTTTTATTGTTAAATTCAATATTCTAAAATAAATACAAAAACCGAAGGGATAAGATTTCGTTTGATGTCAAAGATTATAGATTTGTTATTGTCCTCAGCCCACTGAAAATGAAATTTAAATTGTACTACCTTATTGTATTCTTCTCAATTGGATAGAAATGAGGATCTTAGGGATCGTTAAAGAGATTTAGGGCCCAATAAGGAACTATCAAACACCCGCTGTTAACACCATGTAATCTTGCGTATGAAATAGATATGTCTACACACGGTATTTAAAAAGTCCTATCCATTACCGAAATAATATTACAATAAAAATCAGTTATTTTTTGGAATACACCCAGTCCTTTTTTTACGCGGATTTGATGATACGCGATTTTTTTTGACGACAGCACTACATTTTTTATTGTACGCAATTTTTTCCCCAAATTTGTTGTAAAGAAGACATTTATATACGATGCTAGGCATGCACGTTTCATTATTTTTTTAAATAAAAAAATTGTGTATTTTTAAAACATGATTTTGTAGAGCATTCCATTTTTGTAAATACACATACAATTGCCAAATGTTGACAAGTGTATCGGATATTATGCGAATTTATGTTTTAGGGTGTGTAAAGAAATATAATGCAATTGCGTGAAATCATTTTTTTTACGCCATTTTTTTTATGCACCTTTTTCTGGAAGCAATGTATCGCGTAATAAAAGGACTGGGTGTATCTATACTTAATCGCTAAAAAAGCTGTGATTCCAAAATTGAACAATTCCACAAAAAAAATCGATAGAAAGTTACAAGTGTCAAAAATAAATTGGTTTGTTGATGATATTGTTTTGTATTAAGGTTGTCATTTTTGACTTTTCATGTGTTAACTGCCACCTTTTAGCTAAAACTAATTTATTTTTTGAATTGGCATTTACTTGGAAGAACTCCATTATAACACGGTGATTAAATAGCAATGTTTTTTAGTTCTACAATTTTTTTATAAGATATAGTTGATAGCTATTTCGGCCATCGTCAAAACTATCAGTCAGGCACCTCTGACGATTGCGTGAGCCGAAATAGCTATCAACTATATCTCATTAAAAAATTGTAGGGCTAAAATAAATTGATACATTTTCACTGTGCTAAATTTTTTTTATAATATGATGCTAACCGTTCATTTTACGACAGCTCTGTTGCATTCGTGTGATAGAATGCCTGATTATGCCGAAAGACGAAACCCGGGTCGTTAGTAACAAAACATGTGGAATCGTACAAAGTTGTAACAATTCAATTTTGAAAATTAGTCTGTCAAAATTGTTTTGTGTCACCCTGTTGTTATACATTGATGAAAGCTGTCGTAGAACCGTATAAACGTTTCTAAAATACCTCAGTTCAGACAAGTAAGCAATATTTTTCCACTACATTCCTTTCGAGTACATCAGCTGACCTGACCTGACGAAGCATCACCGTGTCAACGTATTTGTACTCCTGGAGCGTTATCTGAAGGCGTCTTTTCTTCTATTAAGCACTACGCATGATGCATGGGAAGTAGAAATTTTGAAGTCTTGAGTTTTTCAATTCCCGGGACTCGACACACAACTTTTGTCTCGAGTCCCTAGAATACTCAAGACTAGATATCATGATTATTTTTCGTAAAAATCATTAAAAAAAATGTAGGAGCCACATTACATTATTTATGAATATTTATTTGAAATGTAGCATATATACATATAGATATTAAATTATACGTAATATTTGTATGATAACAAATGAGTTGTTGAAACAACACTAAGCTTCATGTTTTTTTATTCAAATATGAAAAGCTAAAATTTAACACTTTAAAAGCGAATATAACTACTGTTTAAGGTGTTTAATGTCAATTCTTGATCGAATGGCATTATAAAATATTTGAATAAATAATGCATACTTTTGTAATAACAATAACCGGGCCCGATTTCGGTCATCGTGACCATTATCCGTCGATTAACTGATGAAATAATTTTGCAGAACGATTTGGTAAATTACTTCGTAGAACTCCATTTATCACGGTGAAAATATAGTAATTTAGTTCTACGAAAATTGCAAGGTATATAGTTGATAGCTATTTCGACTTATCTCCTCATCAGAACTAGAGACAACATGTGGAAAAATACAAGTTTCAAGAATTCAAATTTCATCGTGTTATTAAGTATTTGAACTGTTCAAACTATGTGCAATACATCCACATCCACATGTGTTGTTATTAAAGATTCGGGTTTTGCCTTTCGGCATTTTCGGGTATTCTATCACATGGATGCCACAGAACTGACAACCTTAGGCTAGGATCCAGACACTACTGAAATCATTTTCAATACTATCGATTTAATAATAATGACAATCAAATGTCTGTTATAAGTTTTAATAACACTTTGACGAGTCTTTGATGAAAGAATTCGTAACGTCGAATAGTAACCAACTATTGTTAAAAATGTATTCTTTTAGTAATTTCAGTTGTACACATTTGTATCCTAGGCGTTTTTCACGTACGGTAAAAAATCGTAATATTATATAAATATTTTAGTTCTACAAAATTTATGACGTATATATTTGATGGCTATATCTTATAAAAATTATAATCTATATAGTAGTGTAGTTCTAACGATGGTGTGAGCCGAAATAGCTATCAACTATATCTTATTAAAAAAATGTATAACTGAAATACATTGCAACTTTTTCACCGTGTTATAATGGAGTTCTATCAAGTAAATACCTATTTAAATAAATTATTCGATCGACAGCTTTCAAAAGTCGCATTGCTTTGACAGTTTATTAATCTTGCTGATGTCGCCAGTTGTTCTTTGTACGATAATCAAACAGACATGTTTATGTTGATAAGCTCGGCGTGTCTACATTTCATGTGTGATTTTATGAATATAAAACGGGTAAAAACATTGTCTCGTTTGTCGAGGAATCTCCACTGTAATAAACCATCGCAACGTCCACTTTGAATAATAAATTTATACATAGGGTCAGTTACGTCTCTTGCATTGAAATTTGATTACGTTGATATGCACTTGAAAGTTATTTACGCGATGCCACCCATAGGCAAAAGTAATCCGGGCTTCGATGTATCGATTTTTAATTTGATAAACAATCATCGATAGTACTTACAGCTAAATTATATCATTTTTTATTGAAATGAACCGGTGTAGACGGTTGATTTATGGCGTAACAAGATACTTGGTATCTTCTATTATACATTTGTATTTACACATATCAGTTATTCACAATGTCGTTGTATTCAGTTACAAATATTACGCAGTCTGATAGTGGCGTGATGTCAAAATGATTGTTAAAAATAATACAATACATGATTATTTAAGCACTGAATCTTTTTTATAGAGCTCAACTAAATTAATTTCAATTAATTTATCATATTAGGTAATTACACTATTCTATATATTAGTTATAGCACCCTCATCACCAGTCTCGTCTTCAGTGATATTATTGTCTTTGAAATCCTCAATCATACTTCCATTCATTTTATTGTACAATATATGCAACGTTTATTTTTTCAATTCCATTGATGATGGTCTGTAAACAATTCCGCCGTTTGAAAGCTCTCACTACAATGTTTCCATTTCGAATATTTAAAAGCTTTGCCTTTCAACGAGACTAACACAGTAATTTTAAGTAAGTAATTGCAATTGATTTTTAAAACTATATATGATACAATACAATAGTTTCATTAAAAGTATCATTTTGTTTCTAGAATTCTTTTTGATATTTTTTGGTTCGTTTACCATCCATTAAAACGAGCGCTTTTTATCCGAATCAAATTTGTATGGTAGGGCCACGCCTAGAAGCTTAACTGCCTGTCTGCTAGAAAAAAATGGTCACTCTCATAAATTTATATCGATAAAAATTTAAGTTTTACAACTAAAATATTTTTTTGATAAGAATTCATTTATAAAGCTTGGAGTTTTGCAACCATTAACGAAAACATTGGAAAAAGAATGATGCATATTTATATTTTTTTAAGGCAAGCAATAATTTGATTGGCTTGATTTATTTATATCTATTCCTTACCCAAGATATATAACAAGCCAAAAATGAAAATCAATTCAACTTTTAAAAAAATATTCCATTGTGTCATATTTGTATATAAGTAGTATTTTTTTTAAAGATTTTAGGCGTTTAGTTTATTTTCATATGTATGATGTATCGATGTTACTAATACATTACACCATTGGATGAATTGTTTTGAGATACATATGATATCATATGAATTTATAGATTTTTTTAAAATACTTCTCTTTTACACGTTTTATATCTTATAGCAACAGTCAATTGAATTTATCACCAAATTAACAGTCATAAATATTTGATTGTAAGCTGTCAGTCAGTCATAAATTTGACATCAAATTATGGCATTACTGTCAACATTCTCACCCCAGAGGTCAGATGGTAAAAAACATTTTAATTCAGGTATTACTAAAATAAGTATTATTTTAAATTTCTCTCGTATATTTATGTCGAATTGAAATTCCATTAACACTCAAGCAACCGGTCCCGCGTTCGCGCGGATTTCGTCTCGCGCTGCATCTTTACGTCTGCTGCTCGAATGCATGATACATCAAAACTCTTGAGTTATTAGACAGAATGGTTTCATTCATTACGTAAAAAAAGATGTGAAACATCTTTCTCGAATATTTACAACTTGAGATCCAGTGATTGTGAAATTGTAGGAATATCGAATATATATTGTTATTTATTATATAATTAAAACTAAGCTATATCATGAGCCCTCAATATCTTAAATATTTCAAACTAAAAATATGTTAAGTGCCATTTACCTAATTGACAAAACTAAAAAACGGATGTTTATATTCGGCTTAGAAATATGCTGAAATTATGACATAATCAAATCGTTTTTTTTATTTAGTCGATGATGACCAAATATCAGACATAATTTCTTTGAAAATATCAAAAATTATATTGTTTGGCTCTCAAGTTATGCCGAAAAACGCCCGCTTTCGGCTAGTCTATTTTTCGAGACTCCCGACAACCGAGTGATATGAGAATATAACGGAAACAAATAAACATATCCACAGTTTGAGAAACTCCACATATGATAAAAACACAATAATGCGTAACATGGTGTAGGATTTCTAAAGAATTTGACATTCATTTGTGGGTTTATATGAGTATTAAAAGATTTTATTTTTTGATTTTTATGAAAAAAAAATTTAATCATGCATTTGTAGCTTGATAATTTTATTTTTAAGCCAATTGTTTTTAAATTACATATATTATACAATAAAATACTTCTTGTTTTATTAAATTCACTCAACTGAGTAAAAAGTTACAAGCATAATAATTGATGTCGCGAGAAATAGCAAAGTATCGAAAAATGTGCGGTGATAAGCGTTTTTTCTGCGCGAAATGTGCGGTTGCTTGAGTGTTGAAATTCCACGCAACATGCGTTGAACGTACAGTCAGTTCAGACATACTCGTCGACCAGTGACGCGTCGAGAGAGGGGTTAATATGACATACTTATTATTCAAATATTTTTACAACTTTTCTTAAAGCACGTATAAACTTGTCATAATTTTAATTAGTAAAAAGTATTTCAGAAAACAATACAATTGAATTGAGTAGAAAAGAATATAGCAATAGTTGAAAAAATATTTTTATTTAAAATCTCATCTCTATTATACGGTGTTAAAAACTGACTTAACCGATACACACCTAATTGAATTGTCACTTAATATAAATTAGGAATCAATAAATACGAGGTCTACGCAAAACAAATGGCCCAAAATAGACAATTTACTGAAATAAAGCTCAATAGCTTACAAATAAACTATCTATAATGATGATGATGATGATGTCGATGTCGATGCAAATATTTTAAATAACCTAAGTGGTACAACAAGATGAGACAATCGTTTGGTCATTTAAAAAATGAATTTTTGAGTTTATTTATATTTAATGTCCTTCCACCAATCAGTGACAGTTATCATACATGCTTCGTAACAAAATGATATTGTATTATATTTAAGTAAATATGTATTGATAATATTTAATAAAATGAATTTAATTCACTTGCTGAAAACTCTTACTGTTATAGTCGCATAAATATAGTGCATCTAATAAATTTTATGCTCTAATATCCATAAAATATTTCGATTGTGTTTTTGATGGTGGTAAATTTTTAGTGGAAACTTTGTACGCCATTGAATTATTTAAGATAAAAGCGACAGCGTGAAACAAAAAGTCATCGATGAGTTTTTTTTGTATTGGAGAGAAATCCAATCACGAAATCCCCGCGTGAAGCCCCTTGCAAGAGGGGTGGTGACCAGGGCCGAACCGTAAAGCTATTTTTGTAATAAAAAGATAATCATATGTAATATTGAATGAATTAGAGTTGTTTTTACATTATCGATTCTTAAAATATATTTCATAAATATGAACGATTTATTTAATGTATATAAGAACTAACATGTACTAAGCTCTGAACTGTGTTAACGTGCTTTTTTAGAACTATTTAATTAAAAACTATGCGCATATCGGCTAACTTTGAATAGATACTATTATTTATTTACATACTACGATTTCAAATATGCGCTGTACGTTTTAGATATATATAAATATATAAAATATTATTTATAAAACATAAAATTGATAAATATAATACATGAATTTAATTTAATTTTTATATAATATGATTGATGGTTCATCAAATTTTCTTTTAAGAACCCTTTCTGGTCTTATTGGGTAGCATATGGACAATATTTTTTTAATGTAGGAGAAATTTTAAATATATTTATATTAATTGTTATTCAGTCATTTAACTATTCGTTCCAGGAAATTAAGGTTATAAGCATAGGGTTAAGAAAAAACTTTATTTATTTAAAATCGTATTAATATATTAAGCATTGCACCACTTATATAGGAAAGAGGAAAGGTGATCAAATCAAGGATGAATAATAAATGACAATTCAATGACTTCAAAACCAGGTCTAACCACTAGACTGAAACTAATGATCAGCTAAATATAATTTATTCAAATTGAAATATTAGATTTGCTAAAACAACTGTCGACAAATTCACCCCTGGACTAGACAAACGCATCCCAAAATCATGGAGTAGCAAAACCTGTTTTCAAGAACCAAGATTAGTCTGCATCATACGTAAGGCTCGATCTCATTTTTTAACGTCTTGGTACATGGGTATCATGATCTCTTTTATTCTTTTTGTTTGAAGGGTAGATGCATCTGTTTGATTTTTTAATATTTACGGGTGAGAACATTTCAATCTATCTATTAGGAAGAGATAGGAGCGAAGAACTCAACGATGTAATATTTTTGAGATTTTGATCAAATTTCGAGCAAGTTACTCCTTCTATGAAACGTTTTGGTATTACTAATATTGATTTTTGATTGAATTGGTACTCGGTAAATCTACGTTTTTTAACCAGTTGCTCTAGAATGACTTAGGCACTGATTTTTATTTTATAATATAAATGCCATCAAGTCATTAAAATATGATTTATGGTGTATATATTTTTAATATAAATTATAATTTAATTTTTAGTTTTTTAGCCGTTTGCATTTCTTAATTATTAATACATTATGAAACATTATTTTGCTATCGTTTGTGGAGTACAAAAGTTTAAATATTCAATAATAATTTAATAAAATATTTTCAATGGATTCGTCGGTTTTGAATGTTTATTCTTTACATGAATTAAAATTGATAATTTTGTTATCCACTAATATGCTAATAGATTTGACACGTGTTTCGTTTCTCTGAGAAACATCTTCAGACTGACTGTAAGTAGTGAATTTAATTAAAAGTTTAACTACTTTTAATTTATAGTGTCGACTGAGTACGTAATTGAGTTTCAATATCAAATTCAAATTGTTGAAACTGAGTATATTCCAATAACTGGGTTTATATTCAACAAAATTATCATGCACCATTCGGTATTTAGTTAGTTAGTTTACTTGATAAGAATTGTCAGAGATCTGACAAAAACGTGTACTGATTTAAATATATTTTGATTAATAATTTTCACAACAAAAGTTTCTTTACTTCTTTAACTCTTTAAAGCATGATTTATGTTACCATTGATAATATATTGTCGTTTTGATTTGAATGTATTTAAGCTCTAATAGCAATTAATTATTAGTAAATAAGATTTGAAATACAACATGTATCTCACCATTAATTATGTTTACCTGTAAGCACTTAATTGATATGTACTTAGTGTTATGTGGAATGATAATTAGTACACGTGTATAAATAATTGAAGTAAAATAGTAAATACGTTTGTCATATTCAATAATCACCACGATGCGGAGAACATTAAACGAAGCCTACGGACACGTGGGTCGGGAGACGTGCAACACACGTGGAATACACGAGCGACAGGTGCAGTGATGCAATATGCAATCAGGTGTGATTATTTCATCGCAGGCAATTCATCGTCGCTCGCTGTTTTTATAGGAAATTAACACTATCATTAACGACGCCTTTACTATGAGCATTTCACAACATCGCTGGGCCTTATAATACTTTTTTCTTAAGCTGTTTGATAAATTTAATTATGGTGTATTGCCATTTTTTTGACAATTTGAAGATGTTTATTTTTTGATTAATTTATAAATCTTTTTTGACCTTCTATTTGAAAGGTGGTATATATATTTATACTAAAAATATGGTTTACAAATTTTCTCTAAGAAAATTTACGATACCTCAACGATACAATTATTCGGTTTTATATGGTTTCAATAAAAGTGCTGGAATGAATGTACTAATGAAATATATTTTCACGCGTAGAAGTATATTTTAACTATATGTAATGACAATGTGCTGAAATATAATTTCACAAGTATCGCTGTATGCTTAGTAATGAATAACCTTATGATACAGTTAGCAAGCGAAACACGTTTCACATAAAGTCACACACCAAGTGAAAAAACAACGTTGTAAATCAATTATGATCGTATTTTATAAATCAACTGAAAATGAATATTTATACATGTAGAATTATTCAAACTAAAGACAGATAATTTTTTTTGTGAATAGTGTGCGTGATGGATTTTCAATATCAAATTTGGTTCGTTGAAACTTTTTTAATTTCTACACGTATTGTCACTCACGTTTCGTCATTCGGCATCTTCAGGCATTCGATCAGATTCTATCACAGACATATACAAAATTTCAACAAATCAAATTGAAATCGTATAAATTTTGCATACTTTATTTCTTAAATGTGTAATCACGTATATAAAACAGAATTTTATAAACTATTATTAAAATCCGAATCAGTTTCACGTATCGCGAGCATTATTAACTGATGCAATATGTGCATTAAAACGTTACCCGATGTATTGTATCATTAATGATTATTTTTTGAAAGTTTATTTTAATTTAAAATTCGCAGCCAAACTCTCGAAATAAATTCATGCATAAAGACCCTTCTAAAAGCTACTGATACACAGTCGATTAATGTCGCTAAGGTATATTTTACCGTCACAAATTTGGTAATCTCGGTAATTGAAAATACCCATCGTTTAATATTCAATGATCAAATTTTCTATCAACTGCAATATTTAATTATAATTTATCGCCGATTGACCAATAAGGCCAAGCTGTTTGAAATTCATCGTAGTGATTGGCTACCGCATTCCGGCGCGAGTTGTTTTTATTGGCTGTCGCACGTAATGAAAAAAACCTATTCATTAGGAAAGGATACAGGCCAATGTATTCTTATCATAAAATCCATTAGGCAGCAACGTGGAATGCTGTCGTTTGACTGGCAGCGTAAGTTTCGTTCATTTGTAAGTAGGACCACAGAGAAAAACAGAATACATTTTTTAAAAAAGAACGCCAGACAATTAATAGTGTTGCCATATCCGTTAAGATTTTTAATCCAAAGATGCTTCTAGCAAAAACTTTGCAACTCACGTACAACCAATTTTGAAATTAGAACAGTAGGTTCTGAGTTTACCGTGTTAAAAATTGATAAGTAAAAGAAATAAAAATTGTTATCCAAATGAAATAATTGCATATTTTCGTTTAACAAAGTATTGTATTTTTTCAATTTAGATGTAATTTTCCTTCGAACCATAGATTTAGAAATAAATATATTTACACTAAATTCTTTTTCTACACGGTTTCTTTACATTTTTTTGAAATAAGACGTTCTTATAAAGATGTAATATATATATTAAAACGAATTATTTTATACCTAACACGATTCTCAGAAAAAATTCTAGGTATATATACCAATTCCAATATAAAAACTAAAATTTTATTATTTTTACTAAAAAAACGGTTTTTAAATTCAGGACCCAATTTTTAGACTCCTATACAGAAAAAAAAACCGTTACGAAATTTTAATTGTTTGCTTAAATATTAGCTCCGACGCTGAAATGATAATGCTTGAAATTTTCGATTGAAACAAACAATAAACTTTTAACGGCCTATTTAGCTTTGCTTAAGACCACCCTACCCTATTTGAAAATTGCTGCTTTAAGCATTTTCCTACATAAAAATCATACATAATTTCATACATAAAAAAGTATTAAAAACAAGAAACTCTGTTTTATTAAATCTCCGGTTACACAAAACACTAACAATATCTATAGAAGTAAAAATATCATATTTCCATAAAATAGTTATGCATATTTGTTTAGGGCTATTGCTTCCACATTTTTTGAGAATTCGATACGTTTTTAAGCGTGACTTATATTTATGACAGGAAAATGCAAAAATAAAACTATTTAAAAACTTTTAAATACGCGACTTGAAATTTATTTTAATATTCATTTTATGACCAATAAAAGATTATTTTATACTGTACCAAATAGTCCAATTATGGATTAGAAGTATTTAAAAGGTTTTTTTTGTCGTAGATTGCTTATCGCTGTATTTAATAATTAAGCGTTAAATGAGAATCGCTTCCTTCTCTGCCAATCAGATATGGGAAGACTTTTTTGATAAATCCAGTTCATTATAAAATTATATCCATCTTACCTATTGATTCAAATTGGTTAATTATTTAGTCTATCGTGATTTACAGTCTGAGCTAGCCAAGCTGGCGGCCAACATTGGGCCGTGTCGAATCCGGGGTGCAATGGTCAACGTCGTAGGCTTCCGCAATGTACCTTTTTAATCAATGTTCGTAATATCCGTTGATCATGGGGTGTGGTGTTACGGGCTCGAATTCATGTATGGAAAGTTTCACAAATTTATCTGTCGACGGAATTTATGAATTCCCTGTTACCCAACTGTAATTTAAATCGGGGAGTAATAAGAACGATTAGCTACCCTCTAGTCATACTACATTCCTATTATCCATTCCCATTTCGTAAATGAGAAGTTGTGCAACTGATCTACAAGCGGTTCTCACAGTAAAGCAATTATTTGAATTGTTAAAACTTTGTTCGATTCCACATGTTTATTCACTAACGAACCGGGTTTCGCCTTTCGGTATATTCAGGCGTCACACGAATGCAACAGAACTGGTATGTGGAATCATACAAAGTGTCAACAATTCAAATTTGACATTCCATTTGAAATTCCATCGAGCACCTTCAGTGATATCAAAAATTTTAAAAAGACACAGTGGAACACATATATTTTGATGAGGGTGTTAGCCGAAATAGCTATTAACTCACGGTGAAAAAATAGCAATGTATTTTAGTTCTACAAAATTATTTTTAACAAATATAGTTGATAGCTATTTCGGCTCACACCATCGTCAGAACTAGATAGTTCTACCAAGTGAATGCCAATTCAATCAATAGCTATTAACTAACTATACATCGTATAAGCTTCGTACATCCAAAATTCTAATGAATGTAAGTTTTCACCGTGTTGTAATGGAGTTCTTCCAAATAAATACCAATTCAATCAATAATTAACGCTTATATTTAGTTGATTCTATTAGGTGGATATATGCTTACATATAAGGAGTAGAAATGGATTACATATATTCATCATCCTCTACAATTTAATATAGATGGGGTGTTTTAGGGGTTTACTTCACAAGATAGTTAATCACTAGTTTAACAATGGTTTTTATTTATTTATATACATACATGTATAATGGCTTAAATTATCACACACATATATGTATATAAAACAGTATCATTAAAATCATTACCTATAAAATATTTGATCATTGGCGCGCCAATCTGATGTTATCTCATCAAAGCATTAATATTTCTAACTACAATTAAAATCTAATTTCACACAATCCTTGCATTTTCATAATCAGCACGGTTCCCATTGCTTTGCAGCGACCGGCATATAAAATTAATGAACGCACAGTAGTCTTCCCGCGGTAAGGGCGTTCCGGTTCACCTGCCGCCGGTCCGGAAGGAACTTGACGACTTCTGACATGAACGCCATCTCAGTATTATTGATATTGCTTGGATACTTATTTCCACTGGCGTGCAATTATTGTTCTGTTATATTACATGCAATGCTTGAAGATACTGAAAGACGAATCTCGTATCAAGAGTGACAGATCTTGTGAAAGTGTACACAGTTTCAGCAATTTAAATTTGATGTCGAAATTTCATCAAGCACCTTATATAAAATTTAAATTCATTATCAATAAGAGTTTTTAACATATCTTTGAATTGTTTATGGCTTATCGTGGAAGCGAGCAAAAATAGTTTTGACGATAGGCTATTTAATGGCGAAAGATCGTATAGCTTTTTGAATCATTTTTCAACTTCAAACTACAAATTTCAAAAACATTGTGTTAAGTGTTAGTGTATCAATGATTGTTCTCATCGCGAGCATATAATAATATTTTATCATGGATCAGTTATAGTGCAAAAGTTGAGCGAATTCGGTCCTGATCTTGAACATATAAAATTGTGGAAAAAGTACAAAATATTGTGATTTATTATTTGCATTGATTTATTATTATACTGCAAAAAAATCGGGCAACAAATATTACCACGAAAGATTTTTGTATTCGGATGACGAACACACATTCGGAAAACGAACATAGTCTCTGAACAAATTATTTTTGTTAACCTATCACCCACTGTATTTATTATGAAAGTATTATAAACAGAATTCTGATTTCTAAAAAATAAATTTGCTTTTATGAAAATAAGAAAATTGAGCTGTTGATGTGTAAATTTTTATTATTTTATATTAGTGACTCTTTTTCACACACTACGCCACTGCGTATATCCTGATATACTTCCACATCATTAAGATACAATAGTATGAGATAATAAATTGATATTTAATTGATATTCGTACACGATAGTTATTATAATGTAATGCGATTAATGAGTATGGGAAAAAATACTTATTTATGTTTCCTTTAATATGTATGTAATAGTCGTTTGATTTAAATGAGGTATAGAATTAGAATAGAGCAGGGCTGCTAATTAGAGTAAGTGAAAGTAATTTTCTCACAATAATCATCAGGATTTTATAGATTTTGATGAGAAAATTTAATATAGAAGAAATATTGTGCACATTATAATCAATCAGATTTTGTAGTGAAAAAGCAATTAATGAGTTATTGATTGAATCGGCATTTACTTGACAGAGCTGCATTATAACATGGCGTAAGCTGAAATAGCTATCAACTACAATATATATTATGTGTCTTATATATTTTATTTGTGGAATTAAAATGCATTGCTATTTTTTTCATCGTACTACAGAAAATTTTGTTTGTCAAATAGAATTATACTTGTAAGTCTGCAAAAAATATAATACGTAAAACTTATTTCTAAACATCCTTAAACGTTGAGTAAACTTTATGTTAACTTAACATAGAATAAGATAGAGTCATTTTTGTTTATATCTCAATATATATATTGTATTAAGTTCTCTGACAAAAATCTCTGTCTATTATCCACGCAACCTTTTTTGTGAGTATTCTTTTGTCATATTATTATATTATGTTTGTCCACAAAAGATCGTGAGAGTCATTAGATATGTAACTCATTTGGAGACAACATTACAGAAAATTACCCTTGTATGTGTATCCCTTAATGTCCTTTTAAATCTGAAGATTTTTTACGTAACATATAACTTCCTGTTAGATAATGACTTATTTCAAAATATTTTTAAACGTTTAATCTTTTACTAAGTAGGGTAACAGATTCAGTCGTTGGCCACTATCCAATGATGGGTCCCTCAAAAAAAGTATTATTGCTTTTTTATGTCAACTGAGATTGTTTGATGTTATTTCAGTATTGAATTTGAATTGCCAAATTACTCAATTATATTTTAATAATTAGTTGATTATTGTTTATTTAAAAAAATCAAATTGAAGATTATTAAAAAAATCTCATATTTATTTAGCTAGCTTTATGGTCTATATTTTTTCCGTTTTGTTATGTATCAGTTTTATTGCGTCCATGTGATAGAATGCCTGAAGATGCTGAATGGTTAAAACCGGGTTGTAAGAGACAAAACATTTGGATAAAATTAATATTGTCATCAATTATTTGAATTGTCGAAACTTAAAATAAAGATCCGGGTTTCGTCTTTTGGCATCTTCAGGCAAAAGGAACTGACACAATATACAGTAAGCATCGGTTATATACAAGATGATTTAATTACAAAGGAAAAGTTACAAGTCCTAAGGCTAGGATCCAAAAATAAAATAAATTTCAATACTCTTGATTTAATGATAATGACACTCAATTGCCTGTAATAAGTTTTACAACACCAAATTCTATTAATGTGTCTTTGATGAAAAGATTCTACGGCAAATAATTACGAACTATCATTTAAATGTAATTATTAAATCAATAGTATTGAAAGTTATTTCAGTTGTATTTGTTCTTAGCCTTATGGTTTGTGTAAACTTTATTTAACTTCTTTTGTGAATAGCTTATACTAAATATTTATTATTGTCAGTCCTGTTGAATCCTCGTGATAGAATGCCTGAAGATACCGAAAGAAGGAACCGGGTCGTAACAGACAAAACATGTGGAAAAGTTTCAACGTATTTAAAAGTTGACACTGATTTTAACATGTGGAAGTATTCTTTTGTTACTATAGTCTATTTATTCATCTTAACTATGAGGTATGGGGGGATTCTTTTAATGTATTCTTTGAATGTATTGTATGATAAGATAATCACTGAAGATGATGATCGGAGAAACTTTTGTCGTGACTGACAAAATATCAGTCTACGTATTGGTATTAAAATTCCTCAAGTAGTAGTTGAGTTGATATTGCAAATTATAAAAACGTCATCATGTCGTAATCAAAGTTTGCAACGTAATTATACGTGCATTAATTTAATTTTATCTAATTTCCTATATAAAATGATGTTTCTCGTATTGATAACGTTGGAATCGCGTCCTGAGAAGCTTTCCCAAAGGATCTTAATTACACGCCCAGTGATTATGATGCGACCCGTGAATATTTTAATACTCACTCTCGTTTATTATTCACGTAATTGCTTTTTACCTGCCTACGTAAGCATGTAACTAACTAATAACTTCAAATGAAAGTACGCTCAATATACGATGCGCGGTCTGTAATAAATATTTCAAAATATATCAAGATTCTTTCAAATAAAAAAATCAGCCAGTAGCTATTTTATTAATTCAATTTTTACAGTAGATGGTTTTATAAATAATTTGAATTTTGAACCCATGTCATATGGATTATTGTAAAAAAACATTGATAGGAAAATATTTTTCATTTAGAATATACGTAAGCGAACTATTTTGAAAAACATTTCGAACATACGTCACATGAACTACTTTTTAAGTACACCTGAGATTTATTCATTCAATTGACATTTGCTCGGTAGAACACTATTGAACACGGTGGAAAAAAAATGTATTTTAGTTCTAAAAAAATTTAGGTCAACTATACACCATATATGAAATATTTTCATAACGTATATTTATTTTGGTTCGTCGTTTTTGATAGTTTGTTTTTTTCGGTAGTAGTGTTCATGGATTTGAATTAGTACGGAAAATGAATTTTTCAATCAATTATTGAATTAATGTTGAAGCATATTCAATATCTCTGATGCTTACATCTTACTCCCATCCGATCTTTAGTTGAGAATCAAAAGAATGACTGATTGACTGAATAACATGGAATTTTCAAAAATTGAGGACGTATAGGTTCTACCCGCCGCTTTATTCCAAGTGTATTTTTCTTATGATTATTATATAACTCTCAATGTAATTTTGTATACATTTCTTTTGGCTAATATGTGGCCAAAGTGAGAACTCTTTCACTTGGATTTATAACAGTTTTGAAAGACTGTATGAAAGTTTTCAGTATGAGAAAAATTGCATCTATGTTTGAATTGTTACAACTTTGTACGATTCCACATGTTTTATCAGAACTAGTTAGTTCTGTT
The DNA here is from genome assembly GCA_028555115.1 of Himalopsyche japonica. Classification (NCBI taxonomy): domain Eukaryota; kingdom Metazoa; phylum Arthropoda; class Insecta; order Trichoptera; family Rhyacophilidae; genus Himalopsyche; species Himalopsyche japonica. Next base: position 201,579 of record JAHFWJ010000626.1, read on the forward strand.
GAATCTATGAAATAGAATGCCTGAAGATGCCGAAAGAGGAAACCCGGGTCGTTAGTGAAACAATTCAAATTTGATATTGAAATTCCATCAAGCACCTTCAGTCAATATCATAAATTGCATCTATATATTGTTTCAGTTAAATATACATAAATAAATTAATCCATAATTTTATTTTTAATAAAAAATAATAATTAAGTAGTCTTCGTATAAATTGAAAGCCCCTGTTCAATGGCATGGTTATATTGTTTAATAGAACCTTTCTCGCTTGTTCTCGTTGTTTAATGAAATGATTTTTTATCCTCTTTCCCACGCTGATGTAACCAACTAACCCATAGCAAAGATTTTCTATCGTTGTTACCATTATATTGCATATATTCCTTACACTTTTATACGATTCTATACCATTTTTTATTGTAAAATGTTGCAAATTTCAATCATTAATCTTTAGTACTAGCAATTCGTTAAGAATTCAAATGACCTCGCTAATAAAACATTGTTTTTCTATACAATTGCACGTTTCATCTTATCATTGATACAGATATTCATAAGGCAATCAAACTTTCCTATCATCGTATCACAAATAAGTCTTTCGATGTTGCCATGAAATGTTTTGCATTTAAACACAGTGTCACAAAGAACTTCTCTCCTGCAATCTTGTGTCCTACAAGCATTTGCGATTTTTCTTCGCCGAAATATCTTTAATAGTAAATAAATAATAAAAATTGAAATTATATTTGCGTACATATGTGTGACGTATCAATAAAACTTATAACACCTTTATACCAAATTTCTTTAGATAATCGAATAATTTAATGATCGATAGTGTATTTTATTAATATTTATTGTTATTATTATGATTAGAATTTTATTATTATTATATTATAAAAAAAATTGAATCATGCATTTGTAGCTTGATAATTTTATTTTTAAGCCAATTGTTTTTAAATTACATATATTTTACAATACTCTATAAAATACTTCTTGTTTTTTTAATTTCACTCAACTGAGTAAAAAGTTATAAGCATAATAATTGATGTCGCGAGAAATAGCAAAGTATCGAAAAATGTGCGGTGATAAGCGTTTTTTCTTCGCGAAATGTGCGGTTGCTTGAGTGTTAAGATAAAAGATGATAAACAATTTTTAACTAGAAGTAGCCAAAATCAATTTGTTAAGCGATAAAATAAAATTTTACTACTTATATTGGAGAGTAAGAATCCATTAACGGATGAACCATCAGCGTAAATTATCTCTACAAAAGATTTAATTGACTCCAAAATCGCTCAAAAAATGCACTATTCTTTTTTGTTTTAATTGACTGAAAGAATCTAAGCAAATAATTTTATTATGCTATAATATAAAGGTTTTGCCAATCTATAACTACCTCGTAATTAACTATAGTATAGATAAAGCAAACCACAGATGGCAAAAAAAAAAGTAGTAGAATATTTTTTCACTATTTACGTTTATTCCCCGAAAAACCTAGATTAGCTCTCATTTCGAGAAATGTACGAAATCCATTTTAGAATTTATTAGAACAATTTGGAACTCGAACGTTAGAATAGAAGAGACGACGTACTATGTACCGCTTTTACACAGCTTCATGTAGATAAGTAAATGTATGTTTAATTATAGTTCTGACAAGGGCGTAAGCCGAAATAGCTTTCAACTATATACCTTATAAATTTTGTAGAACTGAACTTCATTGCTATTTTTTAACCTTGCAATAATGGAGTTCTATCAAATAAATACCAGTTCATCAGTAAAAAAATGGAACGTGAGACTCTATCCTGAACTTAATTAAATTGAATAACTTATTAAACTTTGTAAAAGTCGATGACCATGATATAGCAGTAAATATTTTTCTAAGTTAAAAATGTGATGGATGATTATAAAACAATACATTTTTAAGAATGAGCTTTATGTTAAATATTTATGAATGTGTGACAGAGAAATGGTATTCTTAGATTAATTGAATCTCACCGAAAATGGATCATTGTAAACATTATAAAGGCCTAAAGGGCTACTATTTTTGGTGAAATCTTATGTCATGAAAGATTTAATAATTAAAAAACGATGTATTTGTTAATGTGAAATAGATGTTAAAAATAACTAAAATTGGAATTAAGCAAATTTCAAAAAAATAATTTAAAACAATGCCAATTTATCTATCTTCTTTTGTAAGTAAACTGAGATCTAAGTGCATATATTCAATAATCAATATTTTTAACACTTTCAAAAAAGCTCGACACAGGTAAATGAGCAAATTTGAAAGATTACTTTAGGTACATGAAATACTGAATGCCATATTTTTACATATTTTTGATTATATAATATATCTAAGCAATGAATTTATCATCACTTTATATATTTTTTTGTTTTTTAAATATATTTTAGTCTTGAATATTAAAGCTGTGCAAGTTAATGAATTAATATTTATTTCACGGTGAAAAAATAGCGATGTATTTTGGTTCTACAAAATTATTTTTAACAGATATAGTTGATAGCTATTTCGGCTCACGCCATCGTCAGAACTACATACATATATATATGTAGTTCTTACGATGGCGTGAGCCGAAATAGCTATCAACTATATTTGTTAAAAATAATTTTGTAGAACTAAAATACATTGCTATTTTTTCACCGTGTTATAATGGAGTTCTACCAAGTGAATGCCAATTCAATCAATAATATTTATTTTCTCACAATTTTAAATCATTGTTACTGAAATTATTAGGAAATCTTTAAACCGTTTTAATTTGCTAAATATTCAAATTTAAATACTGCGGTGGGAACCACCGAGAAGATTTATTTAGAATAATCGTTTGTACCATCACAACAAATTATTTAAAATTGGAACAGTCGTTGAGCTGATGCGTCAGAAGTCACGCTCGACCAATCACAATGGGGATATCCTTGAATATATAAAGCAATGGTTTATGCACAATTAGTCCTAAAAGCCCGAAAATAAATTGCCTCCTTTGCATTCGGGTATTAGCATTATATTCGCTTGGCTGCAATAGGAAACACAATTACTTTATCCGGAAACGTTTATTTCTCTTTACATTGCGGTGAATGAGATTAAAAGTTTGCTACAGGTTGCGATTGCTTTTTGAAGGAAGTAACTACCGAGTGTATAAAAAATTATATTTTCACGACAAATTAGAAAAAAGCCCAATACATTTTTGCCAACACTTAATACCTCAACAAAGCTTATTAGTCAGTGACAGTTGTTGAAAATCAAATCATCTTTCAACACATATTTAAGAATTTAAAAAATATCCTTGGTTTATTTATTAGAACTGTATGTAATTCAGCAGTTATTACTCCGTTCTCATGAAAGTGTGAAAGGGCTCATTGTAAGTAGACAAAATTAACATTTTCAATGAATTACTTTGTTTCTACTTTTAATGTGCTTAATCAATTATTGATTGAAAAGCATTTTATTTTGAAAAAATATACAAAACTATTTTTATTTTCTATTACACATTATTTTTGATAATCAGTACTTTTATTGCCCATTACAAGCTTTGCCAATACTGAATAAATGTGAATATCTAATCATTTTTTATTTTGAAAAATCACGCTTTGTTCATTTTTCATGAACTGGTAGAGAGAAACTTATCCTGATAAATAATGTATTACAAAAAAATATAATGTATAAAAAATATTTTTAATGAAATTTAGAATTTTTCAAATTATTTTCCACGTTTGAAAAGTAAATAAAATTGATAGATGTTTTCTGAATCACTCGGTATTTACATGTGTCTTCGTGAGTCATCAGCACCTGTCCTAGCAATGTGTTGCATCAATTCAAACTATTGCGTACCTGCACATCAAGGCTTGCCCCAAACAATTGGTCGATATTTCAAACAGGTGTGTTTTTAAGAATATTTTTTATATAACATTTCGGAACAAACTTTAATATTAATTTAAGTCGTATTAGTGTAGGTTGCATACATTAAAAATAAAATAAAACGGCTTAGATAAAATATACTATAAAGAAATGTTTCCATTTTTCGGTTTTTTATTTGTATTCATTCAATTAACTGAAAAAAAGTTCCTTCTGTTATTATTATAAAAAGTCTAGTTCGGTCGTCCAAATTTTTATTTATCTTCAGAAAACATTACACGATCGCATAAAAAGACTTCTAACTAATTTTATCATGAAATCAAAATGCACATTTTTATATAATGTATTTCGATATCGTTCACTTGTAGTAAATTAGAGTATAATTTTATCATCAATTTCATGCATCGTCTGCGATGACCATTTAGTTTGCCCCCTAATAAACAAACTTCTTCATTTAAATTTAAAGAATAGTTAAAAAAACGTGAGAATATTTGAGTCCATTTCTGATTTAGGTAGACTCGATTATTTTGTATGCGATATGTGTGCATGTTGATTTATCTTTTCCCATACATTTTTTTTTATCCAATACGAATAATACAACAGTGCATTTTTATATAGAACTATATCACTTTTACTCCAAATATGATTGCGAACTTTGACTTTTGAATAAAATCTTTCTAACATGAGTTAGTCGTTGGTTATCCTCCGTCTTCCGTTATATGTGTGTAGAAGCTGTTTCACATCTGCCTTCCATAACGCAATATAAAAAGAAACAAATATACTCATTATTTTGTTGACCCGATACAGAAAGATGCACGGACCTATATTTAAAATTAAAGGTCAACAAACCAGTCCGACAAATTCTTCATTCTGTTTATTCTTCAAATCGTCTAATCAAAAAAGTAGTCGGAATCGCTCGTTTTTCATGACTCCTTCACTATAGGCTTGGTGAATAATATTTTTTGTACAATTTCTAAAATTTAATAAATTTTGATTAATATTGGTTTCGCTTTTTGGGAGCATTATTAACTGATTTTTAAAATAGATTACAGTATCTTCATAGTTGATAGTTAATATATAAATGCTTTCAAACATTCCTGTACAAGAAATTTCTTGTGCTAAAATATAACTAATAACTAACTAACTAATAATGCTAACACTTTGAAAAAATAGCAATGTATTTTAGTTCTACAATTTTTTTATAAGATATAGTTTATAGCTATTTCGGCTCACGCCATCGTTAGAACCATAGAATTCACTTTTAAGGTGTTAAATGTCACTTCTTGATGGAAAGGCATGATATTTTAAATAATAAAAACACATTTTTAGTACTTATTTCCACAATATATTTTTTGATCAGGACCGGTTTCGCTCATCACGAGCATTAACGCAGGAGCGAAACCGGTCCTGATCAAAAAATATATTGTGGAAATAAGTACTAAAAAATGTGTTTTTATTATTTAAAAAAAAACTATAGAATTGTTCATTAGTTCAATAGTTCAGAAGAGTTCTGACGATGGTGAGCCGAAATAGCTATCAACTATATCTTATAAAAAAATTGTAAAACCAAAATACATTGCTATTTTTTCACTGTGTTATAATGGAGTTCTACCAAGTAAATGCCAATCCAATCGATAATATTACTAGTTTGCTTAGTACCAAAACTATTGAATTATTTAAAAATAATCGGAATTAGCACAAAGACAATTGTGCTACTCGACAGGAAATAGGTTAAAATGCACAAATAGAAAAAAAAGAAATTACGACTTGATCAGCCAACTAGACAAAGTGATATTAATTATCCTGTGTATCAATGTGCTGAGAATCTTTCGTGATAAGATTTGAATCTGTCAAATGATGAGAGAGGAAAGCAATTGAACGATAACTTATCACCTTTCCCATAAGTCATTAGCTGCGCAAAAATGAGCTCAAAAGTTGTGCCAGTCATTATTATTTGATTTACTATAATATGAACACCTTTCAAATTTATTCTGTTCTTTGAACACCAGCAATTCAATATTCATCCGACATAGCATACCCTATAACTGTTGGTAATACATAATATAATATTAATTAAATATTCACATCCATACAACGAGTTTTGAATTATTACCTTTTAAGCCTTGATGAAAAATAGCCATTCTTTTACACGGTGTTAATTAGTCATTATAACTTAGAGGTGATTAGATTTTCCTGTTGTAAACGTGTGATGGAAGACATGAATAATTATGCCTGAATATTTTAAATTAGGCTGTTAATTGTTCTTGAAACCTTCTTAACATACATTATTACATTTAAAAGATAATTATTTTTATACTATACACATTTTAAAAGCTTTACCATTTGAGAAGTGAATGCTAAAGAATTTTTGTTTTAAAATAATTTACGTATTTAACTGTTCGAGACACTTAAACACTGACTTTTTTATACGAATTGTGAATTTGAGTAAAAAAAAAAGCATTTATTTTTTTGTTCTAACCACATCTAATCCGTAAAACTGGAATAACAATAAATAGATTAGCTAACAACTGAAAATGAACAGTAAAATTTAAATTCATAATTTTTATATTCCACTGAATACGACATGTGTTCCTCTGAGAGCAGCGTCTTCGTGCTTACTATAAGGTTATATATTACTAAGGTTACTCTACAACTAGGTTTGTAAATGAGCTTTTACAAACTTACCGCTAAATATATATAAAATTAGCACGGTGAGAAAATAGAAAATTCCTAAAAATGTATTTTAATTCAACAATTTCTACTACTCTATTACTCCACAGAACAATACAACTTCTATTACTCCACAGAACCGGTTCTACTACAATGCTATTTTTTCGCCATGTTTTAATGGTATTCAACCAAGTAAATATCAATCCAATCAATAAGCAGAAAATTATCTTTAACTTTTTTCAAACTGATTAGAACATGACTATTTTGCGTGTGTTTCTTCTTCTTTCATGTATGAAAATTTTTACTATTGCGTGATAAATGTACATAGGTACATTATTAGATTATTAACGTATTTTATATGTAACTTTTCATATCCATGTATCCATGAAAAAACTCCACCAAACATTCTTAATAATATTCTTTCCAGTTTACGTTACAAAAATAAAATCAGAATATAATTACGCACCATGTACAATACTTGCAAAATAAACACGTGCAATTTTGTGTATGATAAATTAAAATATCTATTTTTTGTCATATTTTATAATTTAACATTAAATTGCGTCATAATTGTCGTGTAGCGTACATGTCCCGCTAACGATTATACGTATCACCACGCATATTTCTCATATCGTTTTTGGCGCCTGACTAATGACAAGACAAGCCACGAAATATGTTTCTGTCAATACTCAAAAGTTTCGCTGAGGCTAGTTATTGTGATAAAGATTTTTCCTCGTCGGTCGGTTTACCAAACGTGGTGAGCTTTACCCACGCTCAGTAAGCACTGTGTCGCCGATCACAATCTGATGCCACTCGGGCCGTTTTTATAATCCAATTTGTACATTTTCGTATCAGAACGTTTTTACGACCAGTATCGTCCGCGTATAGAGGGTCATAGGTCCTTCATAAAAAGATTATTTTTACGTGCATGGCAAAATATTGTAGGCGTTTTTCTTCGATCGTTGATACGACTTCTTGCGGTGTATATTTTTTTACCTTTAAAATGTTAACTGTCACACTGAGTCGCATGAGCGAAACCATTCCAGAAATAGTACTAAAAATTGCGTTTTATTATCAAAATATAATTCATTTTCATTCCTACTAAATTATATCGACTGAAGGCGTTCAAAATTTATATTGAGATTCCATCAAAAATCTTAAGCCGATATCATAAATTATGGAAATGTAGTATATTTAGATAATAAAAAACAATGTTATTTAATTTATATTATTTAAAGACCGGTTTCGCTCATCGCGGTCATTACCAACTGTTACTGATGAGCTGTTGGTCCCGTTAAATTGTCCTTAAATACAATAATTGGTTTGTTCCCTGAATAGCTACATAGAATATATTCCGAAAGCGAATATTTCAATATTTAATTCAGAAGCATTGGTCAGAAAAATCAGCCCACATTTCAATACAAAAAAAGCTCTCACATACAAGCTATGAAACTATTAAGATTTTTAGATTTTTAGGTATTATCTATCAAAACACTGCAATTGTATTCAAATAATGAATCTGTGTATAGTTATATTTCCATTATATACAATATATAGATCAGGATACTGGCGATACGATGGATTTGATCAGTTGATAATATTAGCAGTGAGTGAAACCGTTGCTGGTCTTTGTAGAAATAGTGCTAAAAAAGATAATATTCACTCATGTGTTGCTTTTTTATTGTTGCTGTATTTTATATGCGCCCTAAACGTATTCATCTATAATAAGAAAACAGACGAAACATTTCCAGAAATTTTCTCTCTTGCAACATTAATCAAACAGGGAACTTAGTATAATGCAATGCTTCTAGATTTTATACGATGAGTTTTTTTGACGCCACTGTTTCTTTTTCTACTGCGTTCACCTCGCAATGCATATCTTCCTTTAGATGCGGTGATATGGTTTTTATTCACACGACATTAAAAGGTTTTATCTACCTTCATACTTGAATGGCTACTTATTCTTATTTCTTGTATCAAATTTTTGTAAAATGTCAAGGCGTAGGTACTCGCTTATTAGGATTTATTGCGACACAAAGCCGTTTTAATTTTCGGAATTTGTCGACACTGCAATATATTATAGTAAAGTAAACATTTACTGATCAAAGGGAACCGAAACTTTTTTTTTCGTATACTAAAGAAAAACTCATCATTTTCGATATCATAAAATTCAATTAACTATTGATTGAATTGGCATTTACTTCATTAGAACACGGTGAAAAAATAACAATGTATTTTATTTCTACAGAATTTATAAGATATACAGCTTACACCCTCATCAGAACTATATTTAAACGTACACTTTCTCGAATTTCTCGAAACGACAGTTATTCTGTGCTTTTTTGGTCAATAAACGTAAATAGTGAATAAGTAAATTCTTTTATTTTTTAGATGACTTATTAAAAATGCATTAATCTTCTGTAATGGTCTGAAAAAGCAGTGATAGATTTATTTTAATCAATAAAAATGATATATTAATTGATTATTTTTATTATTGATATCGACTGAAAGTGTTTGATGGAATTTAAATATCAAATTTGAATTGTTGAAGGTTACCCAGGTTTCAAAAATTAGAATTGAATTGTATTGTATGATACTCCTTACAAATTGACCCTAAAGTCTATATTTTTTCTTGTATAATTCGGTTTGTATATTATCACTACGAACTGTTTAATATGTGTCGGTTCTATTGCATTCATGTGATTGAATGCCTGAAGATGCCGAAAGACGAATCCTGGAGTAATAAAACATGTGAAATTGCACAAATACTCAACTATTCAGATTTGATTTTGAAAAATTATCAAACACCTTTAGTCGATATGGTTAATTATTTTATATATTAATCGATTGTTTTATAATACATTCGTACCAGCCCTGGCGCCTTCTTCGCACTTGTATGATATTATTATTAATGAAGTAAACGAAACCCACGGGTGCTGGTGTCTAGAGCAAACCAACCTGAAGAAACAATAGTGTGGGAAAAATCAGCAGAGCGAGTCCGATTCTCCATCTTTACAACTTACTAAGTAACAAATTCAAAGTATCGCGTATTCGTCAAGAAAGGGGTGCACTTGTTTCAAAGGTTTAGGCAGAGCTGGGAAACCTTTGTAGCAATTGTATTATTGTATTAATATTTTTTTTGTGTTATACGTTGTATACTTAAGTGAATAATCTCTTGAAATAAATTCATTGCACATAAATAGGAAAAGAAGAAAACAGACTAAAAAAAATAAACTTTTTTTAGTCGTTGTCATGTTGTTGGCTAATACCGGAGTCGAAATCATGTTTTTGATCAATATCGGAGTCGGAGTTGTGTTTTATAATAACGACACCACAGCACTGCAAAATGTTCTTTAATATCCGGTTAACTTTTCGACTTTTTTAATTTTTTTTAACAACTACCAAATTTTGCTTTTTGTTGGAGTGTTTTGATATCTCTAATGATTGTATTTACAGTCACGAACCGCCATTTACGACCCCTGTCGTCGTCAATGTTGCGCGATAGACCCGCACAGAGGTTAGGTTAGGTCTATACTGGATGACCAAGCCTGCTACGGGTTACTTGAACTTCTTAATTTTTATTCATATCGAGAAACACCATGTGAACTGTTACACTTGCCTGAGCACGATATAAACAGGGTTGCCACAAAAAGATATTTATCGTTTTCTATTTTATTTTCTTAATTTACACACCATATCAATGACATTTATGTAATGTAAATAATACTATATAAAATGTAGATATACATATATATTAGACTAGACATCAATGTAAGGGATGAAAATTATGTACTTTAATTAAATTATGTGAAACTTTGTACGATTCAACATGTTTCGTCACTAACGTCTCGGGTTTCACTTTTCGGCACCTTCAGTTATTCTATCACACAGATGCAACAGAACTGACGATGTCATAAACTTTTTCTACTATTCTATACTTTTATGATCAGGAGTTTCGCTATTAAATTAAAAACATTACAAACTGATCGGTTATTGGAATAAAAATGTGTTTTTAATGATTTAACATTAATCATATAAGTCTATATATTGCAAGATTAATTATCATCAACTATATGCCAAAAATTTTACAGCTAAATACATTGATACTTTTTTCATACTTTAATGAAATATTAAATAAACAAACATGACGTTTGTCTCTGAATTCACAAGGAAATGAGTATATTATGCTAATGAAACAGTTAAAAAAATGTACGATATTATGTTAACGTGAGAATCGTCATATTTGATGATTGATCTTTAAAGCTCTCTTCAGAGCTTTCTTGTTTGTGGTATTATAACATTGAAACACAGACGTTAGTAAAAAGATTAATTTTATTACAGCTATTGATGCATCGGCCACAATATTAAATTACCTTTGTGGTGAGAATATATTTAATAAATACGACGTAAGCTTATGAAAGTGATTCGAAGGGTAAAATTGATACTGAACATTTGACCACAGAAATAAACTTTTTATTAGGTATTATTACAACAAGGTAACGCAAAATATATCAGTAAAAGATTGTCTCGTTTGTTGTAGAATCCAAATACATATTCATAGCTTAAATATTTGTTGTGTTATTTTATTATGAAATGCTAAAAGAAATGAGTCGTTTATATTATATTTTCTTTCCACGAAGAAGTGACTTGTGCATCACATGCAATGTGAAGATTACACATTGCATGTGATTTTAGTTTTATATCTCGCTTTTAATAAGAAATTAGGTTAAATAATAAAATTATTCTTGCAGAGAAAGTATTTGGTGACCGAATGATATTAAATATAATTGGTAATATAAAATCTTTATTACTTAAAATTGATCAATACAGTGATACAATTGATGGTACCAACTGGAGGTGTTTGATGGAATTTCAAAATAAAATTTGAATTATTCAAACTTTATACGATTCCACATGTTTTCTCACTAGTGACCCGGGTTTCGTGTTTCGGTATCTTCAGGCATTCTATCACACGAATGCAAGAGACCTGAGACCAAATAAACAGTTAGCATCGGTTATATACCAAAGGATTTAATTATAAAAGAAAAATACATACCCTAAGGTTAGCCGAATAAACATCTGAAATAAATTTAAAGAATATTGATAACACTCAATGACCTGTGATAAGTTTTATAGCCTTGGCGAAAGGATTCTACTACAAATAATAATCAACTATCCTTAAAATGCAGTAGGGTAATTTTGGGGTAGTTGACAGGTAACGATAAGAATTAAACACCATGTGTCATAACATATAAATTTAATTATGAGGTTGTCGACTCATTGAACTAATCTCACGTAAAGGATAACAACTGTAAATTGGGAAGGTTGGGATGGTCTTTAAGAATGTAATTTCAATTTGAAAATTGACATCAACTTCTAAAATCTCCTGATAAAATAATTTATGATCCTTTTAAGGAATTAGGGTGAAACCCTGGTCGTGTGAGACTAAATATGTGGAATCGTACAAGTTAAAAAAAAAATCAAATTTGACAGTGATAATTGTCTCTACTAAAAAACCATCAACATTTTTTCTTTAAATCTGACTTATTAAAAATATGCCAAAAAAGTGATTTCTTTTAAGCTGTGTAATGGTACCACTTTGTTACGAAAGCAATATTATAGAATTGGCCTTAATCTAATGACACTGAGTATACGATTAATAGTTTATTCAGCAATTCTTAAAGTCATAACTTTTAATTGCAGTTCGAGTATTGCATAAGAGATCTCACGTAAATCGCAACTCACAACGGAAGTGAGTCTCACAGGTAAAATAATGCAATTGTAAAAACGTTGCTTCATCTTTAATAATTGATGTTACAGGTGTTCAAATAAATTGAGTGAAAATTTTCTCACGTAGCTCATGGAAGACTTGTTTTACTATTCTAAATAATGACGTCATTAGTTCAAAACATTTTCAATTGATTAATTAATATGATACAGGAACATTGTTACATATTTCACGTACGTCATATAAATCCGGCATCATGGGCATCATGGTGATGATTTTGGCTTTTTCGTTACGCATTGGAGGAAAAAATCAACCTCTCTAACCCATTCATTGCCAGCCTCTCAACTGTGGACACGGCGTGATTAGAGTGTGTAAATAAATGATACTTAAAATTAAAATAGTGCTTAAATTTTGAATTGTTACAACTTTGTACGATTCCACATGTTTTGTCACTAACAACCTGGGTTTTGCCTTTCGGCATCTTCAGGCATTCTGACACACGGATGCAACAGAACTGACATTATCATTAGTTGAAATATGCTTTATATTAACATATACTTTCTAGTGATATTGTATTCGTTTCAAAGCTTCAATTTATTACAACAGTTAGCATCGTCTATGTACCAAAGTTATTGATTACAGGAAAACACTTACCCTAAGGCAAGCAATAAATGGCAGCTAAAACAAATTTAATAATATTAATCTAATTAAGTGTTTAAAGTGCCGAAACTTTCACGTACGATTTGTTTTTTGTGATAAAATATAGTCTAATTTGTCGTGATAGTCTCCATTCTTTGCATATTTAATTGATGGTTAAGATCTATGTATTAAGTTATTTATTGTTATTATGCCCTAGAAGAAATACTCCACAATTAATCAGGCTTACGTGGACATTGTATGCATTATATCGATACATACCTCCACATAAACTACCCTAACGCATACATAAACATGCTCTCGGTCGCACACGCAAATACACATATGCATATGCAATACATGAAGGCTTGAACTAGAGACTACTATCCGCAGTTTTGACGATGGCATGAGCCGAAATAGCTATCAACTACATCTTACAAGCTTTTATAGAACTACAATACTTTGCTATTATTTCACCGTGTTATAATGGAGTTATACCAAATAAATGCCAATTCACTCACTAAATAGTGTATTTATATCATTTAAAATATCATGTCTTTCCATCACGAAGTGCTAGTTACACCGTAAAAGTATTTAAATGAATTTAAATTAAAATTCAAATGACGATGAAGTTATTAGATACGACGTGATTGTTCTGGGATGTAATTTCACTTAAATGCTAGTTGAAATATATTCTCAATATTGCTATAATTATTGAATTAAAGTGTACCATTATGAATACAATGTTTTGATAGTGTTATTGAAAAATGTTTTGTTAAGTAGCGTCACATATTTTACCAAAATAACGAACCTGCTCATCTATACTTCTCGCATTATGTATCTATCCTTCTATCCTTGATTTGAGTGAATAAGTTACAAGCAGTTCTCATAGAGCAACTTCTAATGAGTTTATGAGCATATTTCCTCCACAATATATACAGAATGAATCCCTTTTATGCCTCTCGATAGTTCTACTTCTCTATGTAAAAATAATGTTGCGGTTTTGAATGAAATCGCGTGGGAAATTAACTTCCGCTGCGTTGGTAGTTGCGTGATGGAAAAATTATAAACTTTTTGAAACAAAAAAGACCGATGCTTATAATGGCGTCTATATCTGAACATTGCTGAGTATTATTTCCAGGGCTGTTGGGTCGTTAAAAAACACGACTCCGAATCCGACATTGACCAACAACACGACAAATATTTATGTCAGGGTTTTCTTAACTTTCCTACATATTTTCTTCGATTTATACAAGTCAAAAATAAAAATTATTCCACCTTTGATAATGTCGAATTGTATGTTCCTGATAATTGTTTAAGTGTTATGGATATAAATTATATGTTTTCTAAAGTGTACAACCAGCCTGCCAATACCTGATGGATTTTTTTGTTTATCGAATCTAGGCACGCTCGGTTGTTTTCATTGCTGGTTTCAAATATTTATCATGATTAATAACACAGTGAAAAAAATAGCAATGTATTTTAGTTCTTCAGTATCAGAACACGTCGTTGTGACGATGGTGTGAGCCGAAATAGCTATCAACTATATCTTAAAAAATAACGATTTTGTAGAACTGAAATACATTGCTATTTGTTTCATCGTGTCATAACGGAGTTCTACTAAGTGAATGCCAATTCAATCAATAATTAATAACATTTATTATGTTACAAAAGCAATAAACTTGTAATTTGTGATTTTTGTAACGTATATGTATCAAATAAATAATTATTAATGTTATTATATTAATGAATATGTGCATTAAATTAAAGATAAACCAACCAATCAGACATGTTGTACATTGAGATCACAAATCGTCTAATCGAAAAAATAGTCGTAGTCACTCATTTTTCACGACTCCGACTTTAACAACCCTGATTGTTACATAATCACAAAACTGCTTTGATGTCTGTCATTCATTCTGACACTTTCGTGAAAATGCATTTACCTTTTCGTGTTTTGAGTAAATATTCAATTAAATAAATGACCACATTTTTGAAAGCGAACACGTTTTTACGACCTAGCGTTTATGTCATTAATGCAAGACTTTCAGTATTTCAAATACGAAATGATCTTCACTCAATAAAATCCTCCATTTGACAAAGTACGTTTGGTAATCTTCAATATTATATTTTTTGACACAATCGCGTGATCGTTAAAAGTGCTCGTGTGTGTGCCCATTTTGATATGCAACTCAGCATTCAGGCAAGGAATTAAACAATTAATTTTCACCACCAAAGGTTAAGCGATATTCATTCTAATAATTGTTTTTACATCCTATTCTAAAATATACGAAACCCTTTTAATTTATTTAAGCATTTAATTGGAGGTGTGATAAATATTCTCTTATGTAAATACGTACAGAAGAAAGCTCAAAAAAATGTTTGTACAAACAATATACCAAATTCACATTTCTGTATAAGTTTAAGTAGTAATGCCAATTTAAATTTGTTCGGTCAATTGATGTAGGTTAGAAATCAGCCGTCTCAAAGTTTGAGATATCAGCAACCTGTGGGTTGAAGGTGATCTTTGGCAAAATTCATTTGCTGACGTGACATATTTTCAAGTATATATATGTAATTACATACATAATTAAAATATTATTTTTGCTTTCTGATATTCCTGTAAATAATCCAAAAATTTGAGTCAGGGTGCTTAATGGAATTTTAAGATCAAAATTAAATTATTGAAACTTTGTGAATTTCCGAAGATGCCTAAAGACAAAACCAGGGCCGTCAGTGACAAAACTTGGGTACGTTTAAAAATACTAACAGTTGAAATTTATGTAATTTATAAATGGTCTCTTTCGATATCTGACTACCAATATATGTGTATGTATCTTTATTATGACTTATAAATTATTGAAAAAATTAGACAATTAATTTTTATTTAAACGAACAAATTTACATCAATTGATTAATTTTTTTATCGTTTCTTCGCTTGCCAAAATAGTTTTACATATTTTGGAAAGTCAAGTTTACTGTGTAAAAAAAATGTTCCATTTTTAAACATCACCATCTCAAGTAACATCGATGATTTATTGGCAATACACACCATAATGAATTGAACAAACAATATTGTTTGACATTATTTCATGTCCAGTAAATTTACATTTAATAAATGTTTTTTTACCGAGAATACACTCAGAAACATAAAATATGACAATAAATTATTTCTTCTCCACACGATATTAATATTATGTAAAATAAGTATGAAAGCAAACAGAACACTATACTCCCACGACCACGAATACACCTCCACTTTACCCATTTTGTCAATGGTCAAACTGCCAAGATGTCCACAGTGTCTAAAAATAAAGGTATAATGACACAACCGATCAACGAACTAAAACTTCTAAATATTTAAACAGTAAAAGCACAATGTTAAGAACTATTTTAGGTTTTAATTGGATTGGAATTGACTTGGTAGAACTTAATTATAACAGGATGACAAAATAGCAATGTATTTTAGTTATACAATATTAATAAAGTATACAGTTGATAGCTATTTTGGCTTATGTCCTAATCAGAATTAAATGATTTTATCCAGATCATCTATACTTATTACAGGGGCTGTGAAGTCGTTAAAAAAACACGACTCTAACATTGGCCAAAAATACGACTTCGAAGTTGACCGACAACACGATTCCGTCGAATAAAAGTAATGATTTTGTCAGGATTTTTTGCTACCTTTCATACTTATGTGCATTAAATCAAAGATCAACTAGTCCAAGAAATTGTTCTGTGAGATGTTTTTATGTAACTAGCAGTATGTTTTATGTAACTAGCAGTTCTCGTAGAAAGGCCTCTGCTTAAATATTTCCATTCCATAAACATTTTTATCGAAAAAGAACGTGGTTAAAGAATATACAAAATTCTTAAAATAAAAGTGTCGAAAGTTCACTGAATTATTTTTACGTCAAATATGCTATCATCTAAATTCTCTTAGCCGAGTTTTAGGTTACGTGGAATTCAAATTGTGCATTTTTATTATTTTAATTGTCAATGCTTATTTGATTTCGTTACCATTAACATGCAGTGCATAAAATGTCTTTCTACGAAATTGAATATTTATTACCGCCCATGTCGAAGTTGTGATTAAATTTTTACCTTTTTTATAATGAATATTTAATATTAGAAATGACATATTCCATAATTTTTCCTAACACGCACTTACCTGTTGTGTACATTCCTGTATAAATCACGATCTGACTATAATAATTTCAATTCATAAAAAATGAATTCTAAACACGAAGTTACGCAGCTAAATATCTCATTATGGCACGAACATTTTGTCCCTCATCATATTTTGGATCGTAATGTCCAGTAGTATCTATTAATTATTCACGATATATTATTTATCCATTCTTTATTAAAGTCATTTTCAAATGGATCTTTTGTTACATGAATTTTTTTACATGGTTTTGTTAATATTATAACTATTACATGGTTTTACTGTTTTTACACGAATTATTTGTTATAGCACGATTCACAGAAAATTTATATTACACAGTTCAATTCACGCGTTATTCTGTTGCCTGTGTAATTGAACAATCTGTAGGACCCAATCAGAGCAGTTCAAAATGTGACTAGTCCATTAAACAATAAATAAATGTGAGCGTAAATTATCCAGTAGCGATGAATACATAATTCGTACAATGTACCATTTTATTTAATTACATACATATGCATGTATAACATTTTAATTAAAACATTTTAAAATTTATTTCGTATCTGGTTTTTTTTATTATTTATTTACACGACTTTCTCAATATATATTCGATTTTTTTTTGTTCTATTACTTTTTTTACAGTTTTTGGTGGAACATATCCACCGCGTAAAAAAGAGTTTGGTGTATTTATTATAATTTCTGTTAATATTTTGTTCGTCATTAAAATTATCGTGAATATCAAGTGGCGCCTGTTGATAGGCTATTTGCTCTACGCTCAAATGGTTGCACTATATAGGCGTCAGGTTTTAGTTGTTCGTGCGCGTTAATGTTATGTTCATAAAGTTATTTCGTTTTCAAAGTTTTTGTTTATTTGTGTTATGGGCTTTATTTTAATTTCGTCGTCAACGAGAAAATGCTACTAGGTCCAGGAGGTACTAAAAAGAGTTAGGAATTGTTTTTTATTGGGAATAAAAGTTTTGTATAAAAATAAGATATTTTTACAGATAAAAACTTTTATTAACGTACAAAAGCTTTTGTTGGGCGTCAAATTACACGAGGAAGCGAGGAAAATAAGAGACTCGGGCAAATTATAAATTAAAAAAACTGCACTGTGAAACACAATGTTTGTCAAACTTTTTTACTTTACGGCACACTGGTGAATGAGATTTGTTCTGCGGCACACCAAATAATAACACAGTATAAAATGAAATGTACCCAATTAATACAAATAAAAAAAAACATCGTGTATGTTAAGAAATTTTAAAAGTATTAATATTTTATCAAAATATATTTATGTATGTGTGTAGGTAGTAACAATTTTATTAGAAGGAATTATGCGATTGATTTTAAGAGTTCTGGCAAACGCGAATCTAATTAAGATGAATTAACCGCTCTCGTTTTTTTTTATTTCACTTCCACAAGTGCTGAAAAATCAGACTCATACATATGCGACAATCCAAACGGCAACAGCGATTTAATTGCAGTTGTTGCCAATCGAAGACATTGGCTTCAAAGCGAAATGACTGCTGACAACCTAACCTCAGAAAATGATTTTTTTTTGAATTGGTTGTTGTATTAAAATTGAAAAATATATATAAATAAGTATAGAATGAAAAGTTTTGAGACTTCTTACTTCGCGACACACTCGCGAGACCTCTTGTGGCACAAAATTTGACAGACACTGGTTAACACACAGGAAGTATTTTCAATAGGCAGAATACTTGAGTCTCATACATTTTTATATTTTTTTGTAAAATTGACAATTCAATAAGTGCTTCATTATTTACGGCATAATATTTGTTAGTTGAACTTTTATATAAATTTTACAAAATCAAATATAAAATGTGTTTCGGTTCCCTGAATTTTGAGTTAACCATAGAATTAATTTACTTTTGAAAAGATGGCTCGCCCCGTGTATATTTTGAAATCATTTTTTTTATTCGTATTAATTTCATACCAGTGACTTGTTTACCATTAAAACTTCACTCCTCGTAAACTATACTTACGGTATTTACACGATGACACATTAGATTAAAATACCCCAACACTTAAAAACCTTTCAACTGCCAGGCTGTTAACGCACCAATATCACTTAATCGTTAAGTATAAATTCATAAAAAAATCAGTATGCGTTTATGACATTTTGATTTTAAACTACACGTAGTGACCTTTACTAACCCGTTATATCAGTTTCGTGAACTATGGCTGATTGCTACGAGAGATTAGCAAAACCAAAATCTTACATTATTCGGTGCGTTTTGTATGACTTTTGCGTGTTTTGATTCTATTTTTTATGGCTCATCTTCTCTTTAGAATTTTCTCTTTCTAAATAGTAATCCATAACTCATTGCATAGCGTTTTTAAATTTGTTCCAAATTTAAATCGTAGGGATACGTCATTAGTAATTAGTTAATATTATTTTAAAATAACTATATTGATAACTCCCATACTTCTTCAGATGGGTAAAATAAGTAGATTTCTTTTTAAAAAGTTACAAAAAAATCAAAAGAAATCCAATTTATTTCATCGACAAAAAATATTTGAAACACTTTAAATCGTCATCATTACCGAATCCTTTTTTTCTGCATTTGTGGTGTGTACGGAAATAGTTTTTTTTTAATATGAATTGAATACGACATGAATAAAGATTTATTTTCATTTTTGGGAAATAGTAAGTGAGTTACGGGTTTTTTAAAAATTAAAACGCCAAATGGAAATAAACAACTCCATGTTAAGTATAATAATCATATAAAAATCCTATCCGGTCTGGTCATCGCAAGCATTGTCACCTGACTAAGCATTGTGTGTTATTTATTTAAATTTAATGCCTTTCCACCAAAAAGTCACAGATCATCCGTAAAAGTTACCGTTCCTTTCCCGCATAATTCGTTTTTCACAGTCACTTGAAAAACGTAAAATCGGAGTTTACAGAATACAAAAAAACAAATAAACAAGATGGCAGCTTCCTTCCCTCCCTCTTATTATGTTTTTCCTGTGTAATCGATACTTTGGCTATGAAACAATAATCGATTTCCTTTAAATGGACCGTGGTGGAAAGATAACAAAATTGACAATTGTGCAATCGTATCGAGTATTAAGAAGTGTTGGTTAGAGTTTTGAATTGAAGTTAAATTCTAATTTTGCTGATTGTTTTTTTAATCAATTTTGTGTTAATATTAGTGGCTTTAATTTATTTGATTTGAGAAACATTTTCACATTTAGTATTTCTACAAATACAGCACAGTGAAACCTCGATTTAACGTTTTCCAAGGGACCCTGAAAAAATAATGGTAAATGCGGGAAAGCTTCAAATAATAACGAACAAGTAAAATCGTAAAAAATATTTATTTATTAGTTACTTGTACATACTGTGTATACAATTTATTTTTCAAAAAAGTCCTTTATGTTAGTTTGCTTCTTTGTTATTTGGCACTTTAATCGGAACGAAGACTTGTTAATAAACTTGTGACTTAAAGTTTGTATGTACAGAAATCATTATTACCATGAATTTTAAACAACTCTAGATTTGCATCATAAACAATAATACGCGTGTGGCGGATTTCAACCCAAAAATAGCACATGCGTCCAATGCGTTACGTCTTACATGTACAGCGGATTCCAACTTGTCCAGACATAACATCTGCACTCGGCTGTGTCAAATTTGCTTGCCGAGATACGGAGAAATATGCAATAAAAACGGTCAATCGGGATAATACTTGTGACGGGACCAAAATATTTAGACGGTTTATCGAGGAAATCGGGGATCGGGAAACGGTCAATGCGGGATTATTTAACATTGTTCTTAAGGGAGTTTGACGGGACTATAAAAAATAAGCGTTACATCCGGGAAAACGTATTGTGCGAGAACGGTTGATCGAGGTTCCACTGTACACGTATTGTCTTAAAGTAAATTTCCAATTATGATCGCTTTGTGACTATTTTTATCGGTAAAATGGCTACATCAATTTCTTCGATTACCGTATCCTTTTTAACGTCTAACACAATGTATTGTAAGCTTATTTATCTTAAAAGGGCTTTAAAGCGTCTTTGTGATATTTACGTAGGTACTTATTTTTCAATGCATATCGTGCTAGATAATACCAATAAGTGAGCTTTGTTTACGATAATTGTTATAAAATGTTTCAATTGTGGAATAAGCTTTAGGCTTAGAAGACACAGAATCTCCTAAAACTGAATGCGACCCACATGCAAACTTTCAATTATTATTGTCATATAAGAATAAGGAGGATTTTAGAATAGACGGGGTTGAACCTTTACGGTATTTGTAATACAATCAGGACAATTGTTAAAGAAACACGACTGTGACATTGACCAAAATACGATTCCGACTAAAATAATTATAATTTTCTCATGTTTTTTCCTGCCTTTCTTGTTTATGTACATTGAATAAAAGATCATCCAACCAATCTGGCAAATTGTTCATTGAGATGTTTTTACAAAGTAGTCAAATCGTAAAGATAGGTGGACTCGCTTTTTTCACAACTCCCACTCCAAAGCCCTGACTACAATACTCATATAGCTTATAATTTGATTGAAGAAAAAATGGTTTAATTCATAGCTACTGTTTTGAGATCAAGGTTTTCGTTAGAAAATATGAATTAAAATAATACAATTAATGTGTTTTATTAACCGGTTAACTGCCGGCAGGTACATGTATGGCGGTACCCAGCACGCCGCGAATTTTACGACAAAAATAAAACCTTCTAAACATATCGTTATTGAACGTGTAATAAAGTTTATTTATAAAACTTACCAAATAAATGAAGAGCGCTCCAGTCGTACATTCATTTATCCATAATCATAAAATTAATTGTTCATGGTGCAGGGTTGTCAAAAAAACAAGGTCTAGGTTGTTAAAACGGCGCGCCTTAAGACGTAATGTTTGCATGAGCGGTGCTCCGTTCACAGAAAATTATGCGTCTTAAGACGCTTTTGGCAGTTAACCGGTTAATTAATATTCATATTGATACTTTCGATGGTTCCGGTGGTAACTTTATGGAAGTTCATTTTAATATAAAATTTAAAATAACTTCGATTATTCCACGAACTGTGCTACTAACTGTGACACGTGTTTCGCCTCTTTCGGAGGCATCCTCAGACTAACTATCGCAAAGTTTACTTAAGCAAGTGGAATAATCAAAGTTATTTTAAATTTTATATAAAATTCATATTGAATGATCCTTAAAAATTACTAGTATTATAATCATATTCATTCAAATATAAGTAAAAAAATTTGCAGTTGAATTTTACTTTAACTTCATTCATCACATATGCATTTTATTGCATGATATATTTTTTATAAGCAATCAAGAGACAAGAATTGACCAATACATTTTTGGTAATGCATTTTTATAGTTCGTTTGTAACTTTAAACGTATTTTCTTTAAGAAGCACTCAAGAACACTAAACGCTTTTTTAAAAAAACTTACATCGTGATGTGTTAATCGTTGAGCTTTTAACATTAGCTTTGATGGATCCGAGCTTTACAACAGCACTTTAAAATGATATCACGGACAGCGATTACGTTGACATAAAGACCCTTAAATGTTACATACAGTAGTTGAAAAAGAACTTTAAGCTCGGAAAAGCACCTACTTATCTAGTACTATTAAAAAAAGCTATTTAATGACGGATACGCACAGTCACGGCAATTTTACACTTAATTGAAAGTAGTTGGGTCCTCTGTCTGGAGGTTCTAGCGCGTGCCCGCCATCTTGACTCCATCTGGTGACCTCTTCGCACCATTGGAACTAATTTGTCTTACAAATCGAGGAGTGTGATGTCATAATCATTTATATAAAAAAAATACAAATTTAAACTGTTAAAACTTTATACGATTGTTCATTATTATTAGATCAATATTGTTCAATTTGTTTTAACTGTCATTTAGTTCTTGCCTTGAGGTCTGTGTTTTCCTTTAATTAATACATTTGGTATATAGACGATGCTAACTGTTTATAGTGCATCAATTCTGTTTCATCCGTGTGAAAGCGAGATGCCGAAAGGCGAAACCCGTCGTTAGTAACAAAACATGTAGAATCGTGCAAAGTTTTAACAATTCAAATTTGAATAATAAAAACACATTTTTAGTACTTATTTCCACAATATATTTTTTGATCAGGACCGGTTTCGATATTTTTTTGTTTTGTATAAATAGACTTGTTTGTAAATTGTATTCTATCAGTTGATAATGCTCGCGTGAGCGAAAGCGGTCCTGATCAAAAAATATATTGTGGAAATAAGTACTAAAAAAATGTGTTTTTATTAATTAAAATATCATGCCTTTCCATCAAGAAGTGACAGTTAACACCTTAAAAGTGAAATTTAAATTTGATATTGAAATTCCACCAAGCACCTTCACTCGATATCGTACAAAAATACAATAGTGATCAAATATTTATTTTTTACAAAATATTATTTTTGAATATGCTAGATCTGTTCAATTATTTTCAGTTCAGTTTTGTTTTTCTTGTAATCTTAAAGTGGTATATTAAAAAATATATTATTTTTGAACTACGGCACCAAGCATTGCTCGAAGTGTCGCTTCAGTTGATACCAAAAGGTACAAAACGAACCAATTTCTCGTGTTTATGAAATGAAAATCAACGGCCTTTGTTACTGTCGACAAAATGAAAAGCGTTTGTATTGAACTAAATATCCGGCAATCAATTCTCTTCTAATTAAACGGAAGATCGGCTATCAATCTATTGAGCTTAAGTTATTTTTTCTTTGGGTTCAAACTATTTACCTTGTGTATTTATATTGTGGTATATTGAAATTTTCTTGATTGATTAAATTCTAGTAATATTATAGCAAATATATTAGTTTATACGTAATCAGAGGCCAATAATTCGATTTCTTTGTTAAGTGCTTGCATTTCATAAATATGTAATTTTAATGTTGTGCATACAAATACAAATGCAAGATGATTTTTCTGAAGAGGAAACACGTTTAATGAGGAAGAGATTTTTTTAATCTATTATATAATAACTTCACTTTCTTAAAGTTGTAGTTTTATTGATTGTTATGAGATGTAATGTTTTATATACATATGTAAAGCATCTTTCAATAAGAATGCTCAAAATTGATTAGGTGATAGAAGCCATGTTGTTGAAGTGACATCTGTCAAATTTTTTGTCAGTTATTTAATTGAGTAGGGCAAATTACTATGGAAGGTTATAAAGTCGAACAACGTATGCAAGTTTTATAATTTGGATTGACATTCTGAATTAGCAATTTAATGGCATAACTTTTCCCTTTGGCACTATCTGAAATCGAAAGTATTCACAAATAAACCGCAAACAATTGACGCCCTCAAAGTCATGATCACAAACGCCATCTAACAAATTTTAATATATGTGACACTAATGTCACTGAAAATTGGACCTCCTGAATATGCGTCACCAATCAAAAATGCGTCGACCGACAGCATTTAAATGACGTCATATTTCACACTTAATTCCATAAAATATACTTCCAAATAAAAAATAAATGAGTAGATATCGTATACACAACATGTTTTATTTACACTCCTGTCCGTGTCCTTATTGAAAGACGCTTTATAACAAAACTCATAAGTATGCATATATTACTTGAATTTCTGAACACATCAAATTTACTTCATGGATACATAATTACTCTAATGGAGATAAATATACATTATATTTATTGATTGAATTGGTATTTACTTGGTAGAACTTCATCAGAACTAGAAGGCGTGAGGCGAAATAGCTTAAATACATCGCTATTTTTTACCGTGTTATATTATATATTTCATAAAGCATGTGAAAAGTATATTGTGGGTCGCACTAAACTGCTCCTCTAATTGAAATGTTTTCGTACTTTTGTAAAACTATAAAAATGCCATTTTTGGTCACCGATGACATAAATGAATAACGCCATACAAGCTTCGTAATTTACTCTTTTAAAAGCTCATATATTGCGTATTAAATGCAGATATGGCCAACCTTTTGATAAGATTAAAAAATAATATAATCAAAGTCGCGAGTAATAATATTCTACATATTTTACCGACTCCTTTTTGGTTAATAAACTAATGGTCAGAGTATTCTTGCTGTAGACCTTAAAAAAAGTTATTATGAGTGAGATTGTATAATATTTTTTAAAATATTTACAATAATATGATGACGTCAATAATAATGGAAATAAATTAAATTTTCTATCTCTGCACATTATATATTCGCGCATTTTTTTCTGTCTATTCAATCAACTGTCTGAATGAATTCTACAAATAGATGCATACCTAATTTTCGATCAGTGCAAAAACTCGATTCCAAGAACAGTCTATCTTCGTTATCATTTGATTAAGTTTTTTATGTATTCATATAAAAACTCGTTTTTGTATGCTTATTACATGTAAAAATAAAGACAATCTGTTTGCAAGTCACTTCAAAAACTTCAGCTATTGTTTGAACATCACTCTAATATTGCTTCGGTCATATAAGGACATAATAAACATTGGGTCCACTAAGATTCTCAAAAATTTTCATTCGTCAAATCTAACCGTAAAATTTTTTGTTATATTTTGCAAGCTTGTTCTAGAAAAGTGTTTTATTATCATTTAACGATAGTTATACTCCAATAAATAATAAGAGGTATTAGATTGTATTATATTTTAAAAAAACATTTTACAACAATGAAGTCTTTTTTTTAACTACGTTTTTAATTAGAAATGATTTGGGTTTTATTGTAGATTACAGAAAAAAAAGTACATGGAAATCTTTTAAGTTATCTATTATTTGAAATGGACAAATATATACTGCTGATATAGAGCTGAGGAAATAATTTAATGGCATTCAATCGTACAATGAAAGTCATGGGTGAAATCGGTTCTGCTCTTGGAATATAAAATTGAAGAAATTGTACTGAATATTGTGTTTTTATTACATATTTCAATTAAATTCCATTCCGTAATAAATTACTGTTAAAACTATAGAAGTGATATTTCATGCAGCAGTTTTCTATTTCAATTTGAAATAAGCAATTTCGATAGAATTTTAATCATTTAATATTTTTTGTGAATTTTAATGTGTGATTGTGAACATAAATCAGAAGAGGGTAAGCGGAAGCAAAAGTTTGATGCCTTGTACCCGATCTGGCTTCCATTTTGTTTATTATGCTTAAAACCTGCTTCGCCTAAGGCTGCATGCGCCGTTTTAAGACTCGTCAGTTTCTCGACTCAACTCAGCCCAATGCTCGCCTCCTTTAATCTCAACAGCTAGGATAGTAATATTATTATTATGAGTACATCGAATGTACTACATATTTTACGCTACGGGCTTCCCCGCGGTGTTTTCGTAGTTTAATTTATGGTTAGATAACATCCTGTGTTTTTTGAAATTGTTCTATATTAAGAACATTCTTTATTCAAATTATGCTTTTTGCCTACTTAAAGAAACAAAAATCTTATATTGCCAAAGTCTACGGTACATATAATTAGGTCACTTTATATTTGGTAATTGTCACTTCTTGGTGTAAAAACATTATATTTAAACAATAAAGTACAATGTTCTATTTACACAATATTATATTTTAAACCTTTTTTGTCCTATTTCCACAATATATTTATGATCACACCAGTTTCGTTCATCGCAAGCATTATCGACTAATATAATATATTAAATAATAAAACACTTTCTTTATTTTCTATTTCCACAATATATTTTATGATCAGGACCGATTTCACTTATCGCGAGCATTATCAACTGACATTTATTTGATAATGCTCATAAAATATATTGTGGAAATAGTACTAAATATATTTTTTTATTATTTAAAATGTCATGCCTTTCCATTAAGAAGTCATAGTTAACACTTTTAAAGTGATACAATACATATTATAAAATAAAGCTATTTATCTAACTGTTTTACTTCATTTAGATATATGTACTGTATAATTATATGTAAATCTATTTTTAGGACATTGTTTTTATGATTTTTTATTTAAACTATATTTTTTATATATAAATAGCCTTGTTTGTAAATTGTATTGGATTGATTGATAATACTCGAGATGGACGAAACTGATCTTCATTATAAATATATTGTAGAAATAATTTTTAAAAATGTTTTATTATTATTTAAATATCATGCATTTTCACCAAGATGTGACAGCTAAGCATGTTAGTTGATATCTTGATCAGGTCTTGATTGTAATAATATAAAATTGTAAAAATAGTTTTACAAAATGTGTTTTTATCATATTAAAATGCTGCTTTGATTATGGTGACATTCGGAAAAAGTAATCATAAAATAAACACAAACTAATCAATGAAATTGTTTGAGAGATTTTCATTTAATCGACTATCACTAAAATTTGATTTGAGAAAATTAATACGTATATGATACCCATAGTTTCATAATGGGTGGCTTAGATTGAGATTTCGTATTTTCACGTTGTTTTGAATATACATTATTTAAATTTATATCGGTGTTATGTCACACTTTTTGTATATTCACCATTCTTACAACTTAAACTTACCATGACGGTTTGCGTTTCTTGAACCTTCATCTGGAAGTCGGTTACCTTTTTATTGCTTTTTTTTCATATTCAAATCCATAGCACGCGTCCACTTAACCGTAACCTCAAAATCATCAGTGCATACAGGCTATATTCTTCTAGCAAGTTGAATATTTTCACAGCAAATCCTGTTTTGCAATCCTTTGAAGAGAGCTTTAAGTTGGATGCTGCATTCATACAGGGTATTTATAATATTTTTGAACCGCAATTCGTACGAGTATGTGGTTGCAATGTAAAATTCTCATACGTGAAGCATAATATTACTTGTTTTTTACGAGAGTCGTAATAACGTTGCCCGTATCATAAAAAAATCTTCACTGACTTTTTTCATTTCAAAAATGTCAATATGTAGAATATTAATGTTATACATAGGATTTCATAAATTATAAATCTCTTGTCCGCTTATTTGAAAGGAAGAAGTATTTCAACAGAAATAAGTATGATTCTACTAACAACCCGGATTTCGCTTTTTGGCAAATTCCTGAATTCTATCACAGAGATAAAACATAATTGAAACTTGACAAAACATGTGGAATGGTGAAATATTCAACTATTTAAATACCATAACGCACCTTAAGTCGATATCATGTTGTAATAACGGAAATTGTTTTAAGAGAATTGCTTGTGATGTGGCCATTCATGGGTTTTCATTTTTCCTTGTGTCAATTTGGTCCTCTGATTGATAACATCTCAACTGTTAAGCCGGCTGATTATCATCTTATTAGTGTCTTGATAGTTGACACATTTTTGTAATAAGATATAGCCTGATTTTCCCTGATAACCTCCACATAGAATTATATTTTATAATACTAGGTGATGGAAAATCCTTTTTGTTGCTCATCAGGGAACAGATTAAGACCGAATAAGTTAGTGCTGATATTAGCTTTACAGACGTCGAATTCATCGGAATACAATTACACAAATGAATCGAAAATTAATATTTACCACAGTGTACATAAGGAAATAGACAAAATATAAACAATAACGACACCACTCGAAAAAATCAATATGTCAAGTACTCATCGCACTCGTTACTGTGATGGCAAACGGTTATAAATGCTATTTACATAACTTTTCAGGGGAGCAAAACAAAGATTTAAAGTCAGTCTGACAATTTGGTTGGCAAAAATTAATATAAATTTGTAACCAATAAGGTTGCTGCTTAAATATTTTGTCACTGTAGATTTCGGAACATATAATGAAAGAAAATTAAAAAAATGAAAAAACAACAGTCACATGCGTTTGCCATCACAGTGCTATCATAAAATAAATAATACATCTGATATTTCTACGAATTTCGTTATTGGACAATTGATCAAGAATGTGTTAGTTATATATTGAATCAAATTCATTGTCAATATTAGTAAAGATAAAATATGCTCATTTTATGTGCAGTCAGTTCCCGCCTACTTCCAAAGCTCTAAAGCTCCAAACAGTCGTTTCGCCAAAGTAAAACTTGAAGTGCGTACTTAAAGATAAAAGCTCGACCGGCTCCATAATATTTATTCTACCCAAGAAGCTGTGTGCTAAATTTCACAAACAAAGATGTTTGCCCCTTTTACGAAATACCCACACAGTCGCTTATATTGTTAAATATTATCCTGCTTAAGAAGTGGAATAATATTTGAGTAAAATGATTGACATAACATCTCTTGGAAAACTACAAAATTATCAATTTATTAGAAATAAACTTCCACATGTTAACCGACGAATTCATCGAAAAAAATGTGAGCTAAAATTCATTAAAACACAGTTATGTATACGTATAGACGTTAATATATTAACATTCTTCCGCATTCGATTTAAAAAAGTACCTTATTGATAAACTTAGACTAGTGAAAAAATAGCAATGTATTTTAGTTCTGCAAAATTTATAAGGTGTATAGTTTATAGGTATTTCTGCTTTCCCCTCATCAGAACTATGTTTACATGTACATTTTCTTATCTATGTATTGTTGTGTAGAAAAGGTAATAATACATCACGGTGAAGAAATAGCAATGTATTTTAGCTCTACAAAATTATTTTTAACAAATATATTTGATAGCTATTTCGGCTCACGCCATCGTCAGAACTACTAGTTCAAGTACTAGAACAGTAGTTCTAACGATGGCGTGAGCCGAAATAGCTATCAACTATATTTGTTAAAAATAATTTTGTAGAACTAAAATACATTGCTATTTTTTCACCGTGTTATAATGGAGTTCTACCAAGTGAATGCCAATTCAATCAATAAAGTAATAATACATCTTCTCTCCTGTTCCTAACATCCAAGTTATATATTTAAATTCTTAAATGTATTAAATTGATTTTATGTCCCCTATAATATAATTCTGATGAGGGTGTAAGTTGAAATAGCTATCAACTATATATCTTATAAATTTTGAAGAACTAAAACACATAGCTATTTTTTACCGTGTCAAATCCTCACGCTTTTTCATATAAGTAGTTTCTTACAGTCGTTATAATGTATCCAGTCGATTTTTCACGGCTGACTTCATCAAATGATACTGATAAAAACATTTTTTTGGTTTATTTTCTTGGCCTGATACAGAGCTGCTCGGAAATCTTTTTAAGCCATGTAGATGCTGAGTTCTTAGAATGAGGTCTACAATAATGAAATAGAAAATAAGGACACTTGACTTGATCATCCGTTTTAATCATGTTCTATTATGTATACTGCGTATTCGTATATTAAAATTCATCCTTGGTGAAAAATACTCCTCAAAAAATCGAAGAGCATGTCATATACAGTAACATACCAAGTGGAAAAACCAAGCTTTAACGTTAAAAGCTTGGTCTCGATTTGAATGAACTAGTATTTATTTATAAAAATAAAACCTTTCATTGCTTAGTTTTTTTGCAGTATAAATTTGCTTAGTAATACAGACCAACCCAAATCTATCGTTTTCAATTGTACTATTGTAATCCTATTAATAGGTTCATACTTACCCAGAGATCACTATTGTTGTTGGTTTATTTATCATGTATTTAATATTTTTGCCAATTGAATGCCGATACATAAGTGTCAGCGCAATCGCAATTTATCGTAGTCATAATAAATAAATTCGGTTACATATAATAGTATTGTATTTATGTATTTGACTATTTCTTTGTCTGACACAAGACAAAGAAACTCCTCTTGACTGGAGCGTTGAGTATTCAATATGGAACATAGAATACGAGTCTGTGAGTATCGAATACCTATTGGATACAGTATACATAAGAGTCAGCAGTCCTGCAGAATAAAAGACATATCAGCTCTACAGTGCATACATTGTGCCCACAAGAGTTTCTATTTAATTTAATCATTAACATTGTATTGTGCAACATGCTATAAACTAGTTGATGTAGAACAGAGGTCTTCTAAATACGTTCCGCAACCCAAGTCAGGTACGACACTGATTTATTAATGTAACTTTCTCATAAACAAGGGTGGAGAAATCCTTTCCCAACTGTCAAGTTATCTTAAATATCAATTTAAATATTGCTGACACAACAAATATTAGGTGACCGACTATGTCACTTTCTCTAAATATGAACACATTACTAAAATCATTGTTTTATTTTATATAATATTAGGCAATATTAAAAGATATAATTATGCGCTTACGATGATTGGCGGACTCGATTTCATCCGTTGCGAATTGGCGTTTTTTATCCAACACTTTAAATATAATCATTTATCGAGAAATATAAAGATTTCAATTTGAAATA
Source organism: Himalopsyche japonica (assembly GCA_028555115.1). Taxonomy (NCBI): domain Eukaryota; kingdom Metazoa; phylum Arthropoda; class Insecta; order Trichoptera; family Rhyacophilidae; genus Himalopsyche; species Himalopsyche japonica. The sequence continues at coordinate 232,907 of JAHFWJ010000626.1, forward strand.
TATAAGAGAAGATGTATACTAAGCCAATTTTTTTTTTTATTGTAATATGAGCGAATGAAAGTTTTTTTTTTGGGTCTGGCAGAACCCCCCTACATTTCACTGGTTTTTTTGACCAACGTACTGTAAGGATTAGTTATAATATAATATATATAACATATATTTTTTTATATAATATCACACAGACAATGTTGTTTAGATGTAACTTCATTTAAAGCTGTATAATAAATTCTGAGACACTAATTATTCAAAAAACTGAGAGATAGTGTACTGCAAAAAAAGTGTGGCAAGTAAATTGAAACAAAATAACAACACTCGGTTGATACGTTTTTATAGATAAATGCTTTTTTATGTCCCTTGGACTAATTGGTTTTAAAACCCCTGATATAATTGTGTATCTGATACTAGATATATTGTATTATATGTATCTACTACGTATTGTGCTCGTGCCTTTTGTTGTCCAATTAACTATTCATTTAAAACTCCCATTTCTTGTTTTAAAAAAACTTAATATTTATCCTTCTGAGTGATAATGTCTTGGCTGTTAATCGTCTGATTGCTGAGTGTTTACAATTGATAATTAAAAATATACAATAGGAAGCAGTGTCAAAACGTAAGTGTACTGGCTTTTTGTTATTAAATATTGCCAGATTTGTCCTGAAACAATTTGCTTATTTCGCGCTTACATTACGCATTTAATTTTTGAAATATTAGGTGATAGAATATCTTCTACGTAGCACAACAAAAAATGGGTTAGTTATATTTTCTTTTGATACAAAAACAACTATTAACATTTCGTTTCCTTTCGTAGCTCATAATCATTCATCTAAGTGCCATGATTTTGATCGAATATTTTGATGATACATCAGTTGTTGAAGGAGTAAATTATTTTTAGTCGGTTATTCATTTCCATACTCACTATTCCAGTAATGATATTTTATATTAAACAGCCGCACTTCCCGAAGCTCATTTTTTTAAACTTAACATGATCCGAAAGAAATTTAAATAATTTGAAATTCAAAAATGCATTTTGTTGATATGGAAAAAATCGAATCATACATTGCTTAAAGAAATTGTCTTGTTCGCTGCCTTCGCCTAAAGCTTAAACTCTAATTTGATGGGTCATTTGAATTATTTAAATCTTCTCTTTAATAGAGTGTTTAGCTTCATTATACTACATTCAATTTCCTTTACGAAAACCGCCCATAGTAATTTAATCCCATTATTAATATTATAACAGATTTTACATGGTTCAGAATTCAATTATGATTTTATTGAATAATTTTAATTTCAGATTAACATTCGGAACCTTTTAATAGATTTTTTTTTAAAGTTTCAACTGTCACATATCGGTGGAAAGGTATTATATATCTTATAAATATAAAATTTTGGAAATATAATAGTACTACACATTGTATTTTTATTATTTAAATATTTAAGCATTAACTATCAATACACAGCAAACAGTAGCAATCACATGGCTTATAAGATAAAATAAATAAAAAAGCATGGTTTTATGCCAGAGCTGTGGAGTCGGAGTCTTAGAGTCGTGGTGTCATTTCCGGAGTCGGAGTGGGTGTTGTAAGAAATAAGGGACTCCGAATTTTTTTTTTTCGATTAGACGATTTTGAAAATTTTTAAATTGTCTAATCGATTTTAAAAATTTAAAAATTGCCGGATTGGTTGGTTGTTCTTTCATTTGTTGTCACTGATATAGGAGTCGGATTTGTGTTTTTTTGACAACTCCACAACCCTGTATTACACTTCTTATTTTTTGAACTGTTGGAGTTTTTATCCCAAAAAAATATTACATACGTTCAATAGTTTTTACACTATCTTGGATCGATTTTTATATACCTATGTAATACGCTGTTAATTAACTGTAACACCAAAGTGATGACCCAATTTTTGCATACACAATAGTTTCAAATAAAAATCACGTTACTTCACATGTTTCAAATTAAATCACGTCTGTCTATCTTCATTAATGTCTCAAATGATAAAACAATAAGTCGGCCATGTGAATTCACTCGCTGATTATTTTCTTCGAGCTAGAAACTTTATATCAACAATATTTTCAATTTCGCACGATACGGTGCTGAGCGCATTTTGGTCGAATATGGCACACTGAATAATTGTAATAATGAATATTTTCATTTGTAGTTTGCATATTTGGATTCTCGCATAAATCATTGGCCACTTTCTTTCTGTGGAGATTCGCGAATGAATATATTTTGAATCATCTAAGAATTTCACTTTTATGTGCACTGTAGATTCAACCAATATTATTTTTATTAAAATGTATACTTATAAAAAAATGCTAGGAAAATATGGAAAATAAATCTTTAGCTAATACATTCGAATTTTAAATCACTACTCGGCTTAAATATTATTTTAAGTTTTAGAAGGTTTACACAATAAAGAAGGTAAGGAGACCATAACTGTTGTATATTTTTGGACATATTATAACAATATAAAATAGCAATGTATTTTAGTGTTAAAAAAATTATAAGGTATATAGTTCATAGCTAATTTGGATTACAACCTTATCTGAACTATTTTTAGACGTACATTTACTTATCTATATATAGCTGTGTAGAAACTGATGAAGGAAAAATACACCTTCTCATCTATTCTTATACCCTAGTTTTATATTGTGATAACATACTCAATAAGCGCTGTTTTAGGGCCTAAGTCGACTAGTGAACTTCGTTCTACTTTCAGTTAGTCATTATTTTCTATATGAGGTGCTGTTGCAAGAGTGATTAGCTGATTATTTACCCCATGATGTTTTCTTTATTTTCTCCGATAAACATTCTAATTTCGCGAGAGGAATTCACATTCAGGAACGTCACCTGGACCTTGTGTGATTGAAATTCTTGATTGAGATCGTTAATTGCATATCACCTACGTAAGTAAATGCAACATGGTGAAAAAAAAAAACAATTTATTTTAGTTATACATAAATTGGAAGGTATATATTGTTTATAGCCACTCTAACTTCTACTTAATAATTGCCAATTCAATCAAATAATACTTTGCACTCGACTAACGATTGCACACCATTAATGTGGTCACTTCGATAATGGATGAAGAGTTAAGTATTTTCACCTTCAAATACAAAAATACACTTTACAAAGTAGAAAAAGATTTTAAAATATATTAACTCTCATAAAGTAATTAATATAGATTTTAATAAAATAGCTGAAGTAATTTATATTCTCATATAGATGTCAGCACCTCTGCGTGATAATATAAATTGGCATTGTTCCATTTTCATAATTGTCTGTTTCCGTTTTCATACATTGTTAGCGAAACATTGAAAAGTTCCCATAACCTTTGTCAATCTTCAAGCCTTATGATTCTCTATTAGTCATCAAAATACACGAATAGATTTAAAAGTCATCTTGTTAGATTAAAGTTCCGTTTCTTTAAAAGTAATTCTAGGTATTCGGGTTGTAAAAAAGAATCTGCTTTACCACTTTACTGTGTAATATAAAAATACACATCAATCAAACAACATTTTTGAGTCTTATGATATACCTCTGTGGCTCTAATAATTCTGTCAAATAATTGATTTATTTACAATTTTATAAGCTAAATACTAACAGGATAACCGTATAAATAAAAAATTATACAAAAATTGTTTATTACTACTAGCTTATCAATTAAAAAAACTTCTCAAAATACACAACATCGGCATCTGAAAATGATTTTCTAGTTCATTTCTTTACGTATTGTAGTCGCATGCGTGTATGTTTCTATGTGTGCGTTTGTATACATGTGTATACATTTTTAGATATAGTATGTGGCGATATAGATATAAACTTAATGCATGTGACATCCAAGAGAATAAAAAAAACTTTTTGTAATCTATTAGTGAATTGATTGAATTAGCATTTACTTGGTTGATCTCCATGATAACACGATGAAAAAAGTAATGTATTTTAGTTCCGAAATTCATAAGATACATAGTTTGTAACTAGACGTAGTTTTGACGAGGGCGTAAGCCAAAATAGCTATCAAGTATCAAGATATATCTTATAAAATTTGTAGAACTAAAATACATTGTTATTTTTTCACCGTGCTACAAATCTTTTCTCAAGTCATTTGAAAAGCGTTGAAGCGTATAAACTAAACCGAATTTATAGTTATAATATCTATATTGTATTTTGTGTATTAAAAAGTTTAAGAATATTTGAATACACTTCGATTTTAGTAATACCAAATGTATTCATTTTTTCTGTAGAAATCCGTTTCATTGTGGTTCAGGTGTATCTGCTATTAAATTCAGCATTATTTGACAAAGTCCCCTTATTTTACAAATGCATCCACCGTGAAACGTTAATCGGACTGCATAATTATATTTTATATTTCATTCTGATTGTCTACGCCCTAATTTAAAAACTTAACTTTTTCGTATTACGTCTCCCGTATACAACAATAAAAGCTCTTTTATTGAAGCATATATTTACTTGTATATACATATTTACAAAACGCACAAACGTTTCGTCGCACAAGCAGTGTATTTTCAAATATGTAACGTTATATACAAACAGAATTAAAAGCTTTATTATCCGTATTATGATTCGAGTTGGGAAAATTGCTCTCATCGAAAACATCTGTAATATTTCTTTTAGAGTTTCCTGATAAACAATAAATAATCTATTTTAATGGTGTCACCTTCCTCCCTTTTTATCTTGTCTCCAACAATGCCATTAATTTTACTAATAATAAAGTAATTTATTTTAAAAGCCCCGTTACCAAATCAACGTTTTACTCAATTCAAATATTAACTTAATTGCCTAGTATACAATAGTTCTACCCCACATATTAATGTACATCCCTCTTTGTATATGTAATATATATATTGAATTGTTTTATATTATACATTATTTGATTTTCAAGTAAATCGAACACGATATTACCTGACTTCAATTGAAATTAAAATACACCCATGAACTGTGAGGTAATCGACAGTTATCGTTATACTCAGAAAGACAAAGTAATTTGAAATATGGTGACCATTGTAAGATTAAAAAAATACTTGTTTGCAATTAATATTTTTAATCATACTTTCCAAGAAGAATTTTATTCAGTAGTTTTTTATTTGCCGTAGAATAAAGCTGCCACACAAATCTTTTAGTAAACGTGTATAACTTTATTATTCCACTTGGTTTGTTATTAAAAGTGACACGTCTTCTTGCTTCTTGGATTAGTATCTTCAGGTCGTAAAGTTATTTATTACTATCTAATCTTAAGATACTGATAGTCTGAAGATGCTTATCAAAGAAAGTAAACACGTGTCACATCTAGTAATATATCCAGTGGAATAATAAAGTCATCGAATTTATACTGTATGATATCGATTGAAAATTGATTGTTTGATAGAATTTCAATATCGAATTTGAATTGTTGAAAATTCGCACGTGTTAGAATACCCGAGTAATACAATAGGCAAAACACGAAAGCTTCTAAACATTAATATTCTTGAGTATCAACTATCAATACAACATAATCGGTTATTTCTACAGTTGAGGCGTTATCATTCAGTGGGTTAAACCATGTCGCTTAATTGGTAAAAACAAAAAATGTCGTATAAAAAAATTGTTGATTGTGTAGTGCGATTAAACCTTCGCATAATGGCAATAGTGAAATAATACTGTAAAAAATGATATGCTTTATTTAGAGGTTGATTTGTTTTGCAAAGACATGAACTTTCTTGAACTGAATTAATCGTTCACAGCCTTCGTGACTCTAAACAAAAGATTTTCATTTCAAAACACCGAACAATTAATCTGGATTCAATTTTCCGATCTATTAAAAATCGCGATTTGTTACGCTCTTTTTACATCGCTATAATTTCCAAATTACTTCGACAAACAGAAATTACTACGTCAGTATTATTTGACAGCTAAAACAATTCAAACGATCGTTGTTATTTGTATAGTCAACTCAATAAAAATAAAAAACTCTTATAATTTTTTTTGTATCAAGTATTAACTGTCACTTCTGAGTAGAATTCGTTATATTTTAAATAATATAAACATATTTTTAGTATATTACTGTTTTCACAATATATTTACAATCATAAACATATTGTAGAAATTGTATTACAAAACGGTTTCAATTATTTAAAATTGAATTCCTGCAAAGTCAAAAAGAAACGTGAATATTATTTATTGATCATATACAAATGGTATATATTTTCAATCCTACAAAGTACGATATAACAGAATGATATGAGGTTAAAAAAATTATAAAATATCTATTTACAGTACATATAATTTTCCATTTTTTATTTAAGCTTAAATTCTGAGGTTATATATGTACGAAATAATCTAATTTAATTCAGAGCATAATGTCACTTTGACGACGATTGAACTTAATCTATATTTACCTTACATTTATCGTACACCACTTTAGCCAGTCTACGATGTATTTATTATGTTATTAAGTATTTTTTCCCAGTGGCAAATTTTATATGTAGTAGATTTTTTAAGCAGTAAAAACTTAATAATATTTTCATTCTATCGATTCTTTTTTTCACTACCAACTATTCCGTCGTTGAAATTTTTTTTTTGTTTTAAATGCTTTAAATGTTTTTTTTCAGAATAAATCACATTGAACTTTAATATTTCACCCTTTGTATTTGAGGGTTGCATCGAAGTGACAAATTTGATTGTGTGGTTTTTTAACACATAAATGCAACAGAACTGACTTTAGTGACACAACATGTGGAATCGTACAACGTTTCAACAATTCTTATTTGATATTGAAATTTTATCAAGAATTTTCAGTCAATATGATAAATTATTAATGAACATTATTTTTTAAATTTTAAAACGTATAATTCAAATAAATATGATAATTAGATGTCATTTTTTTACGCTAGTTATAAAAGAAAACATTTATCATTTCCATTTCAAAGAAAACATCTTTTGTCAAAAGTTTGAATATTATACCAAGATTGTGATTGTTGAACTAACTACATAATAGACATACCAAATCGGACTATTTGATTGTTTATCACTTCTTTCTGGTTGTTAATTTGTCTTACTTCTTAATATTTTTTCACATCTATTAAAGCTCTATATATTACAGATATCCTTTCCATGACATGTTTACGACAATTAATTCTTTTATATTTAAATAAATCACAAAGCTAAAATCACCAATTCTAATCCATATAATACATGTTAATAATTTGATAATATGTTTTTATATACAGCATATTATTTATTGGCAATATTTGGCAAACAGTGTTAACAACGATTATCTTAAAATATTCAAAGAATCATTGGCTATACTGCGTCTTATATTATAAACGTACGTATATGAAGGTATATAAAAAAAATCATACAGCATTTTTTATATGATTTGATAATAAGATAATAATAATGGTTTCCGATAAGAATTTAACAAAAAAAGTATGTACGTAAAAATAATTTATAATGATGTATGATGCTCCTTGGTCCGCCCATCCACTTTATGTTTTTCGAAACAAATCGATACGAGATCAAATCACCATACTTTTAATGGCTCTAATCTTCACACGTGTAAAAGTTTGGTTACCTGCCCTGAGTTATAGCTTCTTCTATAAAGGTAGACATGGTTCGCTACTTTTTTACCTTTACCCCTCATCCGTTTAACACTCCCTGCGCCACCTGACTGCACTGCACTGTCTTTATACCATTTTAGTTGCCTTTTATTTAGTAGGGGAATATGGAGTGCACGAATTTAGAACAGGGCGGCTCGTTAAAAACTGCAATAACTAAACTCATGTGTAAAAATTCAAAACTAATGTCTTGCATATTTTTTTGAATTTATCATTTATGCAAACTTTAACAATATGGACTAATGATCCATGAAGCTACCAGCTTAATGGAAACTCAATATGAAATTTGATTAATTCAAATTATGTTTGACTGGGGAAGTTTTTAAATTCACGACCAAGGCTTCGTCTTTCGATATTTTTAACATACATATTAAAACTTAATTCACTTAATGATTGTGATAGGATTCCTGAATATGTTGAAAAGCAAAACCCGGCTTGTGATTGAAAATACTTTGGCATTTTTTTGTCACAAACTAAAGAATATTTTTACAAGATTAATAAAATGGATCAAATCTAAAAGGGATGATTAAGAAGATGGGCTAATAAATACAATTCCAAATTATCTTTTCTTATTGTAGGAGTATTAATGTGATAAAAAAATAGTAAACTCTAAATCGACTATTTTCAAATTTATAATAATGGTGTATACAAGTCAATTTTGACCTATGTATGTAATACTTTTCACACGTATTGAATAATCAATGCGTTTTTGGATACTTAATTGTCTCTAAATTTTAAAAATATCACTTACATAACCTGAAGTATAAAATTAACATACTTGATAACATAAGATAACTGGTTATTAAAGGATAAAATGTTATCAAATTTCTATTGAAACTTAATTTTTTGAACAAGATCGTAGATTTTAATTGATAAATTATGTTTTTGTCGCGTCGTGTGTTCTATCTACTTCAAAATTTGCATAAACGGACTCGACATTGACTACTTAAAAATCTGCGTGTTTTTATAGTTTGGATAATTAAGATGCAATACGGAGATTAAATGAGATGGAGGAAAAAAGATTAAAACAAACTACTTTTCTAAGAAGTAAGAGCGAGAAAATTAAAAAATTGTACTAGGGAAATTACTGAAATTTTTAATATACAATTTATTATTTTCCCGCTAAACAGGACTTTATATTTTTGTGGTATTTTTATGAAAAAAAAATCATATTTTGTATATCTTTAACTATATTGATTTAAAATAAAACCATAATGAAACAACGAACAAGAGAATATAAATTATAAAATATAAAGTATATTCGGTTAATAAGAATGAATTTATGTACATCATTTCTTAGTTTTTACATCCTACCTTTCTTTGAAATGTTTGACTTGCAACAGCTTCGTATAATCTCTTCGGAGTCGGTGCATCAGTTACATTGATTTTCCACCACGAGTCGTCTATGGAAGTCCCGATTTACCATCCCATCGAATCGGCCCTATATCATTATATTCAACAACAAAATGGCCGTGTCGACTATAGTACCATTTTCCACCGCACCGCGACCGAGAACAGCGCCAACCGTTCAACCACGATAGCGTCGACTCTCAAAACTACCATACTCTCAAATCGTGTAGTCTCCTCGAACTGTTTTTGTGCATTTTCTCGTGTTTATTTGCGGAAAAGTCAATGAAAAACTTTAAAATTGTGATAAAAGTTGTGGTTATACTGTCAGCGGACATTATGGGATTGGTTTAATTCAGTTTTTATTGTGATCGCAGTCATGACGAAAGGAAAAACTCAACAAAACACTGCACTTTATCAAACTTGCAAGGTGAGTTTTTGCTACGAAATTTTGTTGATATTGCCATGCCCACCTGTAACCATGCCGTCGAATATAAACAAAAATATAACGAAATAAAAATAAACGTATAAGCAAACAAAATTTTTGAATATACTACACCAGTTGTCTAAAAAAAAATCTTTTTTTATCATCAAAATATCATGTTTGTTTCTATAAGCGTTTGGCTTTAATTGCTATTACAATTAATACGGCATGCATAATCAGCATCGACATAACTACAATTTGTAAATTTCGTTATTTAATTTATAAAAATAGTACGTAAATAGTTATAATCATTATGACAATGTCAAATTTAATGATTTAACAAACAGGGCTGTTTTATTTTTTGGTTTGTTTTAGTTAAAATTACGTTTGAGTATATGTTTAATTTTTTGAAGTATTGTATTCGAAATTGACCTCAGGTCTCACGAAAAGTTATTTTCGTCTTTGCTAAACATCTACGGTTCTTTTACATCGTAGCCATCGTAATATCAGATATGCATAACATTTTTTTTCAAAATACCTGTTTTTTTAATTTTATTATGAATTTTATTACTTTATTCTAAAAATACCTCAACCCCGAGATATTATACTGTCTTACGAATAAATACTTTCAGTTATAACTACTTTTTATTCCTTATTTGTTACGAATAAGTTATCACTAGAAATTATCTATTAAAATATGTTTTCATGCATAGAAATTCTTTTCAACAGAATGTCATGTTTAAATAATAAAACGCACTATTAAATACTTTTCACAAAACTTTAAAGTATCAATATCAGGACAGGTTTCGTATTAACCGGTGCTTTTTATGATGACAAAAATTGTGTCTTGTTATTTAAAAAAATGCATTTCTACAAAGTAGTGACAGTTAATAAATACATAAAAACTATTTGATGATAACATGGTTAGATATTATAAAAATGTGGGATGCAATTTTCACTAACGTCAGTGTAAATATATTTTTGCTTGAAATACATTGTCCCCGTATCGTGTATGAATAATATTGATTTTTCTCACGCTTTGTTGACATGTATAAGCACCTTGACATTTAATACAAATGGAATATATCAGTGTTATTATGATAAATATATAATTAATCATAATTATTTATGTCGAAGGTCTGGGCTCAATTCAGGATTTTAATACGGGAAATAGATTTGATTTCTATGATTTTTTATATTTTCAAAAGATTTAATAACTGATGTATTAAAAAAATACAAAATTTAAATCCACACAATGAGAGAGAAAATCTTAATTAAAAATCCGTCTTAAAATATTGAGTTTTATTGTTTACAAACTGCTTTTTAACAAAACATATATAGATGTACAAAATTGACTTTGGTTCGATCGTCTAATGTTTCCGATCCCATCCAAATTAAACCTCACAGTATAAAACCTTTGATTCGTTTTATTTTATCTGTATAGAGGCACGAGCTCCTCTGTTCTCAGAGAGACGCCGGAGGTTCAAAATAACGCAATCGAAAAACTCCCCGTCAATACCATAGCCGTCCCACTCCCTTGCATGTGGATGCAGCGATGCGGAAAAGAGACTACCATTGTCATTAAATTCGTATGGTTTTTTAAAAAAAAAACCTGTGTAGTACTATACAGTTTTACTATGGATTTTGTAGTGTTGAAGAAACTAGTTGGGTCAGTTTGAACCAACTTCTTGGCGGGACATTCGAATGTTTGAAAAGCTATTCAAATTCTTTGAGCAAATATTAATTTTACTCTGCCGTAGTCGTGTGTTGGGTTTTACGTTATATTGTTTACTATCATAGTAAAAAGCTTATCAGCAGACATTTTGGGAGTTTTATTTTTTTGTAGGATTTGTTTTTAAGATTTTCATATTTAATATTTTTTCCGACCACTTTTATTCTGAGACATATTGACAGATATTCTAATAGAAACACAAAATACAAATCTCCAAGATAATAAAATTAAGTTGAAAGCACATATCCCACTCAATGAATATCCAAATATTCTTGAGGTTATTTCATTCTTGGATAAAATATTAAGAATATAACTATTTTCTAATAATCTGTTATTTTTTTCAATGAGAACCAAAATGGATTCCTGTGGTTAACTTGAAGACAACAGTTGGTGGGTCATTCTTTCGACAGTCCATAATTCTAAAACCCTATGAATTGTAAGACAAAAGATGGGTGACTGTTTAACTGTTTTTGTGCTAGGGAAGAATAGTGGAATACAATTTTATAATAAGAGCTAAATTTGAAACAATGATTCAAGGTTGGGACTATATAGAAATGTTATTGTTGATTGAATTAGTATTTACTTAAACTATTATAGCACGGTGAATGATAACAAATTTATTTAATTTCTATAAAATTTTAAATATATATAGTTCATAGCTATTTCAGCTTACACCCTCATCAGAATTAAAATGACTATCTGCCTTATATCCTATAAATTTTGTAGAAATGTTATTGGGTCACTAAGAAATACGACAGCTCAGTTATGTTTTCAATTTTTTCAGTAGTTTAGTGGAGGTTAATACAGCTTTGTAATTTCCTATAATACAGATTGTTAATAATGATAAAACACGTCTTAAAGAAGATTAGATTAATCTCTGAAATCAGAAACTACGTAAAAAACGCGTAAACTTGAAAGTTCGATGAAAACGTAAAAATTTCAACGTGCTTTAAAAAATATTACCGAAATTCGAAGATGACTCATAGCATATAAAAAGCTTTCCATCAGAGCTTTTTAGTTGCTTTATTCTAAGCACACACAGTAGTACTTAATCTTCTTATATCTTTTGAAATATTTCATCTATGATTATAAACCCTAAGCTTAAAGCTTTGTGGAGAAGATAGTGTAGCTTCTGTAAAGCTCCGCTTAAGTTTATGGACGGTTTCGAAAGACACGCTGGAATTAAAGCTGCGTACAGTATCAATTATCGAAAGTAACATACGGAAGATTTATTTATGGACGCAATAAGAATAAAACGAGAAAAGTAAATTTAACGTGGTATATGTGTTCATTGTACACGAAAGTTGAATTATATTTATCGGTAAAATTTACTTCTAAATGTTTCGATCTCATTGAATTATCATAATGGATATACATATTACAAGTTAAATTTTTTTTAAATGCATAATTACACGGAATTCAAAAAAAATGTCAATGTATATTATTTATTTTCTGTTTTGAATTTCTATTATGTTTAATACTCCAGCCATTGAAAATTTATGTTTTATGTAATTATTTTTCATTACATAATTTTAAAAATGAATTAGTATTGAATTTGATATTCATTTAAAATATAAATAGATAAAAAGAAAACATGTTTAGACCATGTACTACGCATTTGATATAAACATGAATACCAGTTTTGCAATACTTACACTTGTGTTTGGTAAATAGACAATTTAAAAATTAGAAGTTTATAAAATCTTGTAACAAAGATTGATAAACACGTTTTGATTAATGTTGTACATTTAATAATAAAACTGTGAAAACTGACTGTTGGATTATTATATTTTTAAGATGTCTGCTCCAATTGTAATATATGTATATCAATAGGCTTGTTATTACGATAACTATTTGTTATTCAAGGGATAGAAGGATAGTGGTTTGCTCGTTCCGTTATCTACGTAATAAAAAAGTACTTTTGAATCGCCCACAAATGTGTTAACTGTCAACAAACAAACAGGTCCTAATCATAAAAATAAAATTCAAAAATCGTCCGTAAAACAATTAATGATATCGACTGAGCGTGCTTGATGGAATTTCAATGTAATTGAAACCAATATCGTCTGTGATAAAATATGTGGAATTGTATAATGTTTCAACAATTTAAATTGATGAAATGATCCGTAAATAGATTTGGATATGCAACCGTCGCCAATTTAGCCACTGATCTTTACCACTTGACCACAAATCTGATAAATTTAAGATAACATTGGGTGAACGGTTATCGACTCTGTTGTAATATAATGTTCGCTATCCGAATCGTTCGTTAACGGATCATCGATTTACTACAGTTTATTATCCGAAAATCAGTCAGAGTCAAAAGCGCGCCGTTTTTAAAAATCTGCCGAATGTAAAACGTCGTTTAGTTTTACATATGGAAAAAGTTTTAGTTCTTTATCCAAATATGCGTTCGTTGTCCAATTAGTTCGCCGTCCAAACTGTTCGTCATCCGATCACCCACGGAACTTTTTTTTTTTTCACTTTAAGGTTTTGTCACTGAGCATATTTGCTTCCGAAAAACAATTCTGTGAAAAATCATTATTCGGTAAAATTACGAAGAAACTCCGGTAATTCTACCATATGTAACATTTTCACTGTGGAAAGTATTAAATTAAAAAAATGCATACGATTTAATAAAACCGAAACAAATTAAGTAATTGTATAACAACAGTCCAATGCAGTGAACTAGTTTTTAATGAATAGCTTTTCATAACAATAATGAGGTAAATTTATCATTACCTGGCGTATATATTTACATGGTTTGTGGTGTTTAGAGAAAATTGTTCCGCGCAAATATGAGCTATAAAAAAGTAAATGAATTGTTGTACGACGTCATGCATGACGATAGAGAAATTATACGTAAATTCTAATTTATAGAATGCAGCATATTAACAAATTATCACTTTTATTAACAATAATTATCGATTTTTTAATCTACTAAGTCGAGATTTTTTTCTTCTATATTTTACATAAATAAAAATACAAATGAATGTTTGATTGTTTGTATGTATTGCTCTATTATTGATAGTAAATGTTTGAAAGTTTCAAATATCTTCTTTTCAGTTTTGCAAAGTTTTCTGAATTACTACAACCTCATGAAAACATATCAAGTTTTTTTAACCACTACGAAAACTCTTACAAAACGGTCAATCATGTTACATTTTGAGAATAACATTTTACGTACTATCGATTTTTCATAAACTAAATTTTTAAATAAATTCCATAAAACTTTTTTTCAAAAAATTACTCACCCAATTCGATTACTTTAAATATAATCAAGAACTATTAATATTTTAAAAAAGGTAACTAGGTAACACCTCATCGAAACTGTTACACTTTGAGGTTATGAATGTTCAATGACATTTTGCAAACCATCGGTTGTTTTTAAACTAAATTCAATTTTTCAAAAAACACTCTGTTTTTGTTCCATTGCAGCACATGCTAGTTACTCGATAGTGCTATATTAAAATGTCCGCTTCTATCTTGAAGGGTATTATCTTTAAATGAATTCTAAAAATAACCATTGATCTAACGTTAACTAGTTGTAAATCAAAATATGAATACGAGCTTTATATGTGGATTTTGATCAATTATTATTTAAGCTACGTTGTCGATAAATTAATTACTTCTTAATTATCCGAACTTAAGTTTAATTATCTGTCTTTATTATATTCTCCATAAATCATCAGCTGTTATTATTTTGCTCGATAAAATTTTGATTTTAATATTCGTTCATTTAAGCGTCGTAAATTTTTTTTGTGTTCAGTTAATTCACGACAATTTTAATTGATACAAATCCAATCAAGCCATTTAATCGTCTAAAGAGACAAGATTCTTGATCGTTTCGAAGATCTAGTTGATAAATGGGCGTGTTGAATATTGATAGTAACATCGTCATTCCATTTTTTTCTCGCCGCGCACAAGGCTACTGGTCAGCTAAATATTTTTGACCACCAATCCAATAAGTATGTAATAACACGATACTCTATGTACCCATCCAGGATGCAGGTAATTACGGTGAATAGATATTATGTCTGTACATAATTACAGCATTCCATAACATGTATTCATATATAGAACAACACTATAAACAACGAGTGTTTCAAAAGATTGTATTCAAAATCAATCGTCTCACGGTCCAGTGGTTAAACTTTAGCACTTGATCCATAACCATCCTGTTCATTTATACATATACAATTTGAAGTCTTAAACAATCAACAATGAAATACTAAAATAAATCTGTTTATTTCGGATTTAGAGGCTTAGTTAACAGATTGTAAACGCCTTGCCCGAATCTGATGAAGATATGGACTGCTTGATGGAATTTCAACATCAAATTTGACCATTCAAAACTCTACACTTTCAGATATTCTATCACTCACGATGCGGATTGCGTATATTGAGACGTAGTCTATTCTATTTCAAATCATTTATTTTATTAAAACTTTAAACTAATTTAACTGTTTACTGGCATCAATTCAAGTGCATTCGTATACAAGAATACCTGAAGATGTTGAAACTTGAAACCTTGTTCATGAATATAAAAGGATATTGATGTCGTTAATATTCGAACGATTCATATTTAACGGTTTAATTAAATTTGAATTGTAAAGACTGTGAACAATCCCACATGTCTTATATCTCCCGACCAGTTTTCATCTTTTGGTATTTTCATGCATTCTATCACACGGGTGCAATCGAACTGATAGGCATTTGGCAGTTTCTATCCATTGGATTCAGGGAGATATATTGACCCTTAGTCTAGGGGCTTCTTTTCGTGGTCCTTTATTTATCGCTTTTAATGTTTTAACTGTCACATACATCAGTTGATAATGATCTCGATGAGGGACACCATTCTTGGTCGTTATAACATATAATCGTTGAAGTAGTTTTTATTTGAATTAATGCTTTTTTGACTTATCAAATATTAAAAATTTTATATCATTTTTATTAAAAAAACACACACACATTTCCGTATATATAGCACATCCTGTAATATTAATTGTTTTTTTTATATTATTTTGGCTATTTTTAATTCTAGGAAAAATGAATATCTTTAAAAAAAAAAAATGTAAACGTAATTTTGAAGTATCCGTCAAAAATCTTTCAAATGGTATATATAATACATAACTAGATACTTTTAAAAAACCAACCTCTGCACAAAAACGGTAAGGAGTTAGTCACAAAAAATAGCCACAAACCAAATAATCAATAAATAAAAAAGTATGTGAAAAAAAATATCTAAAAGTAACCTTAATATATACACCAACCAATTGCGGTTCTTATGTTATAATATGTTTAATAACAAAATATTGATCATGGCTACTTTTGACACTAACTTTGGATCAATTAAACTTTGTAACTATCCTATACGTGTAAGTAAAAAGTGACATCCGTACATAGGTATTAGTTGATAAGCACTGATAAATAAATAAAAAAATATTTGTTAAATGCGACGTTCCGGTAAAGAGGATGCGACGGTGACAAATGCAGTATCCGGCGAACTGACTGGTCGCATTATAAACACTTGTTACTTCTTCGCCTATTTTTTGCTTTGTTTTATAGGGAAAACACGCGTTTTTAACCTATCCCGCATATCCGTTCATTTGATTGGACGTGACGATAATTTTTCACGACACAGGATGGATGACGCTAATTTATTATTATAATAATGTCTTGAGAGGGAGAGAAAATGTTTTATTGATATCTTTAAAGCCATTTAGCTCTTTGATTAGCGAGCTATTTTTCGATATGCATTTTTCTTTTCATTTATTGAAACTACACAAAAATATGCAAAAAATATTTTTTTGCTGTGTTTATTTAACTTATTTCTTTAATAATTGAAAATTTTCAAAGTTTTTGAATGTCAAATTTAAAAAAGAAAAATTGTTCAATTCCACATGTTTTTTCATTCACTACCCGGGTTCTGCTTTTTTATATATTCAGGCATTGTGCACGCCAGTCAAAATCAATTTACATTGGACATTAAAATTCCATCAAGCACAACCAATCTATGATATAAATTACTCTACAAATATTCATTTCCATTGATTCAAAATTCAACTCTTAATCAAACATGTTAAAGATATTTTCGTCTGTTTCTTTGTGTACTATGTAAAAGATATTTTAACACTGAATATTTCAAAATTTCATTCAGTATTTTAAATATTAATATATTGAGTATATTTGGTTAAAATTATTTTTGATGAGAAAGTTGTATACAACGCTATTCTTTAGGTATCATTTATTACCAAACTGTGACATGGACTCGCCATTTCAACACGTACGACAATAGCAGTCAATGAGTTGTTGTTATCTCTAATGTAGACTATTTTTACATTGGCGTAGATTAAAAAATCCGATTTTAACGGAATTATTTCGATAGCTTACTTTTTTAAGTTTTTACGATAAACGAAAATTACTCTCTGAATATTAAATGCTAAGAGCTATCTGTCAACATACATTGAATTTACTTTATTACAGTCACGCAATATCAAATTATTTTTACTACAAAAATTCGCTTTCGTTATAAGTGCAGCTATAAATAATAAATTATATCAAAGAAAAGTGACGTTCTTGCCCACGCGTTGACATCACTAGAGCCCACGTTGTGTTTTACTTTTGTTTACGAACGATGTCGGTCGTTTCATACCAAAAGTAATTGCACGAATCTCTCGAAGGTTGGAACAAAAATTGCACGAAAATATTTGAGATCTTTCATTATCTTTCGTGTGCAATCATTTCGTTCCATTTTCAAAATTATTTTTATGGACATTTATCAATATGAAATGTTTGTAGACATTGGACACCGTCTTAATTTGAATTAGCACTGTGGATTTATTTGTTACATATTTTTTTTATGTTCAAACCATTTTTAATTATGTCAACCGACAGCATATGAGGCATATGAACTCTTGATGAAACTTATGGCAGCAGATTTTTTTTACGAAAACTGCATGTTAGTCAGTCGCTAAACCTAATATGTTTTAGGTTATAATAATAATACATTTAAAAGGACAGAGACAGTGTTAAATAATGCTAGTTTTTAGGAATGATGTGTAAATGTTTGATAATTTTTTCTATTTTTTTTTTAATTTGGAAAAAGAAGCGCAGCGAGAAGAATTATCTATCCCAAGTCCTGTCCTAGTTTTCTATAACTTTTTGAAAATAGAGCTTTACCTACTGAATAAGAAACATGTCTCAAAAAAGCTCTTTTAAAACATAAATGAGGAATTGAATCGATTCTTTTTTACCTTTTTATCTTTATAAAAAAGTTACCGTGTAACAGCGGCTACATACATATAACTATCATAGTGTAGGTGGGACAAAAAGCTTGTTGTATATATTATGACAAGCAAAAAAAACAACTTTGCTAGAAAATTAAGGTTACGTTCTTTTGCTTTTCTGTTTGTATGTCAATGTATGTTTTAAGCTTTAAGCGCATGATATTTGAAAGTACGTCGAAACAAATAATAACTACCAATCATACAGAGTGCCTTACCTGTTCAAAACTTGATTGACTTATTACGAATAGCGTGCACTTCGATCATTAAAGGGAGCATTTTGAGTTATGCATTATTCCACCCCTCTTAATGCGTGACACGAGCATTACCATAATCATACTACACTAAAAATAATTATTGTTTGAAATAGGACCCTGGCGACTTCCCCTAGCAATATAAAAATAAAACACGTTATATATATTCGCGACAGGTGTCACTGCATAAAAAAATGTTTACACACATTTATTATGGAGAATAAAGCACCTGTTAAATATTGTATATTCGGCGGGATGAGAGAGAGAATTTATAATTGGGGAAGCTTTTACGAAGGCTGACATTTCGAGGCAGAACGGTGGCGCGTGTCACATTCGTAAAATCGATCTGGTCCCTAATTGAATAATATGCCATATGTCACCATTTCACCTGAACAATTTTACAACCGTTACTTTTTTCAATGTCAAAAAACATCAATCATTTATTATGAGGAGAGTTTTTTTGTGAATACCTTCCTACAAACAATTTTTTTTGTATGTGTCTGTATACATTATAATAAGTTCATGATGAAGGCTTTGGGTAACTTTCGACATATTAAATTTAGACTATAAAATAATTTTAAGGGTTCTTACGAAATTTCCTCGTCAAATTTGAATTGTTGGAAATGTGTACAATTTCACATTTTTTGTAACACACGTACTGGTTTTCAATCTTCGGGACTTTATTACATGGTTGAAATATTGAAAAGTAAATAAACTTATAATTTGTAATTTTTGTAAGGTATATCAAATAAGTAAAAAATAGAACTTACAATTAAAAGAATGCATGAAGATGCCAAAAGCTAGTACCAAGTTCGTGATTTTAAAAAATCATATGTGGAAATGTGAACAGCTTCATTAAATAGTTAAATTTGAATGTTGAATATTTAATAGGGTAAAAAATATCTAGTTCTAAAAAAAATTCTGCTTGTGAAACTTAAAACTTTGTAATTTCAATGGAGCTCTGCCAAATAAACGTGGAAGATGTAATGCGTATAAATTACCAGTAGAAAAGTATTGTGAAGCATTTAATTAAATTTAAAATTTAAAAAAAAATGTCAATGTTATATGAATTCCATCATTAAATTTACTGACAGTAGACACTTTAAAGGTGATTCTTTAAAAATAATTACAAAGTAATATAGTCGTACATTTAAAATATAAACTAAACAATAACCAATGTCGAGACATATATAATTTATTAGACGTTTTAAAAAATACATCAGCGCCTGTTGGTAGGCAAATGTTTGGTCAGCATTCAAAATAATAACACGCCCAACATAACAGAAATTCACTCCAAATTTTCTACGTGTATTTGAAATGGTTGAATATTTTATATCATTGTTAAATAATATTTTTCTGATTGTTTATATGTTTGTTTATTTTCAGGTGTTATGGCATCTTGACATATTCAGGAGAAGCTTTCGAGAACTTTCTGGCCATGCTTGTATGGGGAACGCTTGCATCTTTTGCGCACTAAAGGTAAGATTTTTACACTCTATGGTTTCTCAGCATAAACACATTATTTCTACATAACTAAGCCATAGATATTTGAACGTAGCAGGAACATTCGTGCATACCAATTCTAGTAAACAAGTGCATTCCGCTATTTAGCTGATTTGAGTTCATTGATTTGCTTTAAAGCTTTCATTAATAGACACACTTTTGATCACGACTAAACCGATAAACTATTACATAAGTTAATGTATGCACTTTATTCTTCGTATCTATAAAAAAGAGGAAACTAAAAAAAACTACAGTGCATAGAGCATTTTTACATTCTATCACACATTTAACACGAGTGCCTTAAAACAGCGATAAATGCTGGGTCCCACCTTACGTTGTGATTATGTTATTTGCAAATTAAGCCGTAGAATAAACGAAATTATCATTTCAATTGTGAGCAAATAACTGATTAAATTATATGCTTTATAAAGTACCCGAGTATTTACTTTATTACAATACATTATATACCAAGAACTATAATCGAATAAGTTAAAAATATTGGTGTTATATTTGAATTTTATTTTACTTGTCACGTTTAGATAAATTTTGATCAAATTATTTAAGTAATGCTAATTTTTTATACTGGGGCGTGTTGCGGATTTTAGCCGCTTGTATGAAAACATACATTTGCCGACATTATAGGTTTATTGACATCACATTTATTGAAATTGAAATCTTGTTAATCGACACTGATAAAATAATATTCAAGAATTAGTAAATTCAGAAATTTGTGTAATATCTTAGACTTCGGTTCTTTTCTGTCTTATTTTTGTGATCTTTAGATTGAAATAATGATTTTTGAATTATTGAAAAAATCTTTTATAAATATATACGGGCTTCGCTACCTCCTTAAATATACAGCCCATGTGGTGCACATTCTCTATTTTTTCATTCTGTTAAAAATTACGTAATTAATACATGTCAATCATAATATAATAAAATATAATCAGACGAATTAGTTCATTTAAAATCTATTCTTTGCTCCAAATTGGTGGCCAAACATTTTACAATGGTGGAATGTGGGACGTATTTTTATTAATCATTAGCATCGATTGTGGGCAACCCAATCTAACGTCATTCGTTTAATATCAACTTTAAGCATTGAAATATTTAAATAGTTTCATTTATTCATATTTTATTGAGAGATTTAATTTATTTTTAAATTTTTCTTTCTACGTAAATTTCATTTGGCTTTTTTTGGACACGTATTATCTTCCGCCCATTTTGAACACGGCTCGCCTTGCATCTTATACTCGCCTACGAGCTGTCATTTTCTAATAAACGACATTGATTAACCGTATGCGTAACTTTAATTTGAAGTTAAGATGTTTTTTAATACATAAAAACCACACGACGTTAATCTTTAATTAATTTTTATGGCGCTTTGATATTTAAACCCTGCTGTTCTTAAATTTTACTATTTAAAATTCAAAAAAAAAACACATTCATTTCTTTTATTATATTGCAGTTAAAATGCATGTTGTTAAATATATCATTTTAATTATTTATTGAAGCATTTGTGAGGTTATCTGTTCTTTCTTGTCTGCATAATTTTCTATGAAGCTGGTATTTTTATATTATTGTTTTTACGAAATCTTACAATTTATTTATAAAAAAAGGAACGCTGAAAATGTTTATAATTTATTATTTCCACTTTATTGTACCGTTTGATAAAACTTTTGAATGATTGTACTTATTACATTTTTAAGGTAAGGATGATTTTTTGATTTTTTGCAAAATGTGTATGCCTGAAAATACAGAAAATTGAAAACCGAGTCGGTTGAGACAACAATTTTAACGATTTAAATTTACTTTGGATATTTCCATTAAATGTTGTATTTTAAATTATTATTGCTTTATCTGTAAAAATCTTTGAATAAATTAAAAATTTTCTTTGATACAAAAAATATGAAAAACTGTCAAAACACATCATTAAATATTTAATTGACTTTAAGTGCCAAAAATTCACTATTAAAGGTATGGTAATAAATATACATTGTCACAGTAAAACATGAAAACGTTTTTAAAAAATCTCGTTAAATAGTCTTGGCGTATAGATTATGTATGATTAGTTTAACAAGATGATGACACGCAATAAATTAGGCGCCTTAATTAAAAATATTCCAGTTGGAGATTTTATAAACGATTCGAATGCGTTTTCAAACGGAGGCGTATATTATCGCCCACGTGTCTCGTTGCGAAACTGGCGACAGACTTGTATCAAGTCGCTTGTCAGTTTTCATCGAGTCTTGTACCTATGTCAGTCATTTTCTTAGCGTTTTATTACGGTTTAGTTTCGTTGAGTCAGCCGGAAATGGATGTATGTTGAAATGAGCAAGAGTGGTGAAAAAAAAATTATGTGACATATTACGCCTTCCGTTCGACATGGGCGCATTTTTCTTCGTGATACATATTATATTTACACAGCTTTGATTGCCGTTGAGGTAACGCTACAAATCGATTCGACATTAATACATAGGTATATTATTAAGATAATTTCCAGTATACAAAACTTCGCTAACGCCATTCTACGTTTCATTCTTTATAATTGTCGCGTAATGAAAAAATAACGTATTTTTGTCAGAAAGCATTCATAGAATTTTATATTTTTATATCACTTTGAAGCAGGGTTGTTGAGTCGTTAAAAGAAATACGACTCCAACGTAAAACAACAATACGACTTTGACTAAAAAAATAATTCGTCTTAATATTGTCTTGTAATAAATGTTTTTTTCCTACCTCTCTTATTTATACACAATAAATTAAAGTTCAACCAAGCCATCCGGGAAATTGTTCATGTAAATACTTTTCAAAATCGTCTAATTAATTTTTAAAGTACTGAAAAACGAATTTTAGTGCTATCTCTATAATTTTGTGTTTTTAATATCATGATCTTATTGCGAGGATTATGAAACGAAACCGGTCCTAATCTTGGTGAATTATTGTGAAAATATGTCGTAAAAAACAAAATATGTATTATTATTGATTAAATGTTTGTATATTTGCAGCGGAAGAATATTTAAAAAAATATATATAATTTAACTGTTGTTTCAGTTAAATCTATATCTTCAGTTGAAATACACTTTTATACACGAACAAAACATATACTCTCCGGTGATAGATATGACATCCTTTATAGAACTTTAATTAAAACCATTGATCATATTATAATGTTTGTGAAAAATATGACCAACTTCAATTAAATGAAATTGTTGAGAAACAGAGTTACCAATTTTATTTTTTGGTTATTAAAAACTCCCATAAAGTTACCGCCCAGCCAGTCAAAATTTAAAAAATACCATACGCATTATTAATTAAAATTAAAGGATATTAATGTAGAGACTAGTTACCATAAAATTTGAAATGAGTATCTGAAAGGTTGCATTGAAAATAGGGATGAAATATTTTCGTTTTGAAACCGATTCATAAATACTGTATTTACCAATTCATAATTAAAACGAAACATTACCATTCTGGTGTTGAATCAAACAGGGATCTGGAGTCGTGGTTTTATGACCGAAGTCGGAGTCGTTAAAGACGAGTAACTGCAACTACTTTTACAATAAGACGATTTTGAAAAATATCTCAATGAACAATGTGCGGAATTTTTAGTTTATGCATATGAATAGGAAAGGACGGTCTAAAAATTCTGATTAAATTAACCTTTTTTTACTTTTAATCGTGAAATTAAATAACCGATTAAAAGTATTTTCTGTAACTTTATTTAGAATTCGTTTCACTCAAATCTCAAGTCTTCTATCATTAAAAACTCTTAATAATACCACATCCGACTTGCTTAGGGTAATTACTCATTCATGATTTATCTATTTCGTATTGATAGATTCCTCGCGGCACACTTCTCGCGTCGAGATGGTGAAAGGAAGAAAATTGTACAAAATTGGGGTCAAGGGATACCAAGCCAACAACTGATAACCGGCACACGTTATATACCCGTCAGACTAGGCAACACAATGGAAAAAATATATATTTTATATATACCGCTCCGTTTGTCCAATTACTACCTTGAATTGGTGTCATTATGATGATGACAGCTGAAATTCGGCCAACAAGCAATTATTCTATTATCAGGTTGAGCATAAAAAAATCGGTAGCACTTAAGTACCTTCCGTAGAGGAACAACAGAAAAACGTTTATTTTTTCTTAGAAATTTTGTTTACTGTTAAAATATAATATTCAACACGGTGAAAAAATCACCATATCGACTTGACTGTTACACGATGAAAAAGAGCAATATATTTTAGTTCTACAAAATTTATAAGGTATACCCGCTTATCAGAACTATGTTTAAACGTGCGTTTACTAATAATATATATAGCTATGTAGAAAAATTATGCAAAATATATTCTCTTCTGTTCTAATATCCTAGTTTCATTTATCTCAAATTCTCAACCGTGGCTAATTGATTTACGTATTTCTCGAAGTGAGAGTTAATCTGGGTTTTTTGGGGGTCTTTTATTGCGTGGGAATAAACGTTATAACGTAAATTAATACAGAATAATAATAATTTTGTACAACTAAAATACAATGCTTTTTTTCGCTTCGTTTTAATGAAGTTTTGCCAAGTAAATGCGAATTCAATCAATATAACATTCAATATAATAATTTGGTAATGTTCATTAAAATTTCAATCGATTTGTAAATAATTTTTCGACTGAAATTATTAACTTTTAATTAATCATTCACAATGCTTAGTATAGGTAGTGATCGATTAACGAAAGAGTTTTAAGTATCAATCACATTTCAATCATTAACTTTCATATATGTATTTTCATTTATATTAATGTGTTGATGTAAAGATATGACGTTATGATATTATTGCATTGTCAAAATGTGTGAATTATAACTGCAATTAGCGCATATAACATTCAGTTTTATCTCGAATAGTTAAATATTTGAAAAAAATAATACTAAAATGCAAAAAGCACACCGCTATTTGCTTTGAAATGTCAACAATAAAAAACATGGCGTACTCTAATCACCGCAATATTTTTCGCGCAAATTTTTTCATTTGCTATAGCAAACTAGTCCGTAAGATCGACAGTAATTCAATGTGTTTTATATATCGAGCCTTGTCTATCCACTCGGTTGATTGTTGAACTCGACTTACAAAACTCGCTCGGCTTATCTCGCGGACTTTTTGTCCAATGGCTGTCGAGCGCGCGAGTTCGTGGAACCCATGGCCTCGCTTTTGATTGGTCGACGGGATTCCCGCTCTCGGGCATCAGAGGCTGTTTTACATAGATGAAAAACCTTTTGCCAAACATGTTTCCCCAGAAAAGGTATTGGAAAAATGAGGTAGTTTAAATATTAAATATTCAGCAACAGATTTCGTATAATTTTATACTATTGGGATCCGAAAACCTTTGAAAAGTAAACAAATAAGCTAGAGAATGTTTCATTATTTTTATAAACTTATCATAACTGTTAAAGATACATAAACTAACAAACAATATTTACTCTTTGTTCCCAGTGATCGTGGAATAGGTAAAAACTATAGTACTAAACGAATCAATTTGGTTTGATCTCGATCTATAGCATAAAATTATGTTTTAAGGTGTTAACTGTCACTTCTTGATGGAAAGGCATTATATTTTAAATAATAAAAACACATTTTTTAGTACTTATTTCCACAATATATTTTTTGATCAGGACCGGTTTCGCTCATCGCGAGCATTATCAACTGATAGAATACAATTTACAAACAAGTCTATTTATACAAAACAAAAAATTAATTTGAGTTAATGGTAGCAGGTGTACAAACCATGGGTACAAGAACTAGGAAACGATTTACATAAAATCATACAATATTGATACAAATAAAGTAAATTAGTATAAAAATTAAATGTTCACAATCACTTATTAAGAATTACAATTACAATTATGGTAAATCAATAATCCATTAGGAGCTCTAACAATCAATAAGGAAGTAAGGAGTGGGAAATTTTTAATGACGAAAATAACCCACAATCACTACTTAATGGAACAAAATAAATTAATACACGAGAAGTCGATTAAAGATGAATCGATGAGATGGGAAGATATGGTCAGTCAGGGGCGTTCCAATATTTTCTGTAAAAAATTAAGTAAAGGGAGGCAATATCATTTTTCAAAAAAAAAATAATATTTATTTGAAATATATATTTATTAATCTAATTTAATGAGTATAACAATGGTGACGACGCAAAAGTAGTTTGTTCATTTATAAGGTTAGAATTAGGCAAAAATTTATATCGATTAATTTCAAGGATTTCTTGTTTATCTAATTTCAGTGATTTGTTATTGAAATGCAGGATTTTGTAGTTTATAGTAAAATCACATGAATGTTTATTTTGAAACAAATGGTTTCCAAAAGTAGAAATCTCATCGCCTTTTTGGCACAAGCTAAATGTTCCTTAAATCTAGTATGAAAGGATCTTCCTGTTTGACCAATATACCTAGCCTCACAGGAATCACATTTTAGAAGATAAATACCACTTTGGCTTAAAATATTAATTTTGTCTTTCGTGTTAACTAACATTCGACTAAGATTATGATTGTTATAAAAAGTTACATTAAAAAGTTTTTTGTCTAACTTCTTGGATATGTTTTCAGAAACTCGGCCTAAATAACTTAGTTTTACCCAACGTTTTTCAACGGAGGGAACATCAATCATCAAGCTCGAGGTTACATTTAATAAAGCTAATTTTTTAGTTTTTTTAAAGACAAGTCGATCAATCAACTTTGCATCGTATCCATTGTTAAGTGCGATCTGTTTAATGGTGTTTAATTCTAAATTGAAATTTGATTCTGTCATAGGAATTGTCAACAAGCGATGAATAAAGGAATGAAAAACCGAACCGAACCGTTGAACTAATTAATAATCGTCATAGTTTCAGTATTTACAGAAAAGAGACTTTTAGTGACAATATCATAAGTAGCTCGTCTAGACACCACATTTCACATAAGTTGTCAACTTTTCATTCCTTTATTCATCGCTTGTTGACAATTCCTATGACAGAATCAAATTTCAATTTAGAATTAAACACCATTAAACAGATCGCACTTAACAATGGATACGATGCAAAGTTGATTGATCGACTTGTCTTTAAAAAAACTAAAAAATTAGCTTTATTAAATGTAACCTCGAGCTTGATGATTGATGTTCCCTCCGTTGAAAAACGTTGGGTAAAACTAAGTTATTTAGGCCGAGTTTCTGAAAACATATCCAAGAAGTTAGACAAAAAACTTTTTAATGTAACTTTTTATAACAATCATAATCTTAGTCGAATGTTAGTTAACACGAAAGACAAAATTAATATTTTAAGCCAAAGTGGTATTTATCTTCTAAAATGTGATTCCTGTGAGGCTAGGTATATTGGTCAAACAGGAAGATCGTTTCATACTAGATTTAAGGAACATTTAGCTTGTGCCAAAAAAGGCGATGAGATTTCTACTTTTGGAAACCATTTGTTTCAAAATAAACATTCATGTGATTTTACTATAAACTACAAAATCCTGCATTTCAATAACAAATCACTGAAATTAGATAAACAAGAAATCCTTGAAATTAATCGATATAAATTTTTGCCTAATTCTAACCTTATAAATGAACAAACTACTTTTGCGTCGTCACCATTGTTATACTCATTAAATTAGATTAATAAATATATATTTCAAATAATTTTTTTTTTTTTTTTGAAAAATGATATTGCCTCCTTTTACTTAATTTTTTTACAGAAAATATTGGAACGCCCCTGACTGACCATATCTTCCCATCTCATCGATTCATCTTTAATCGACTTCTCATGTATTAATTTATTTTGTTCCATTAAGTAGTGATTGTGGGTTATTTTCGTCATTAAAAATTTCCCACTCCTTACTTCCTTATTGATTGTTTAGAGCTCCTAATGGATTATTGATTTACCATAATTGTAATTGTAATTCTTAATAAGTGATTGTGAACATTTAATTTTTATACTAATTTACTTTATTTGTATCAATATTGTATGATTTTATGTAAATCGTTTCCTAGTTCTTGTACCCATGGTTTTGTACACCTGCTACCATTAACTCAAATTAATTTTTTGTTTCGTATAAATAGACTTGTTTGTAAATTGTATTCTATCAGTTGATAATGCTCGCGATGAGCGAAACCGGTCCTGATCAAAAAATATATTGTGGAAATAAGTACTAAAAAATGTGTTTTTATTATTTAAAATAAAATTATGTATTCGTCACAAGTATATTAGGCTGCAAAAAACCCGAATGTCAATGCATACTAATAGGTTTGTCAAAATAAAGAGAAATTAAATTATTATTTCGTAAGATCGATCATAGAAAATAATAAGGTTGGTCGTTTAAACATTAAGTTTAGTTTGCTCATTTTGTGAATAAAATCAACGCTTAAGAGTTATTAAATAAGCGTTAACCACCCAGTATACGTATCTGGCTATTTTTTTATATACAATAAAAAAAATCTTTAAATACCATGAACTGTCAGTTTGCTACTACTGCCAAAAAAGTTCCACGTTTAAATATCGTAGAAGCGTAAGTGTTACCAAATAGAAATACCGAGACGTTTTTTTTTTCAAATTTTTGTTTCTTGTCACACTCATTAACACACTTTTGGAACCAATACGCAGCAATTTTAATAGCCATAATCTTGTATCCATAGGCGCGTATTTTTTATTTAAATTATATTCATTTTAATGCGATCTTGTACAATAAATAATTGATTTAAAATATATAATTATATGGAGGGTTTTATAATATTTAAACCATGCCGATTTTAATAACATATTATCCTGGTATATAAAAATTCATTACATAAGACTACAGTGGAATATTTTTATACTAATGTTAATATGAAAGTAATTGATATCTTTAAAATTAAAGAGCTTGTAAATAAATCATTTGAGATGCTACATTAGGAATGCATGCTCACCCAATTGGGGATGGATATGACTTAAAAAAATAATATATATATTTAGTTAGAAATTAATATGTATAGAAAACAAATTTTAAAAAAATTATAATTTGTTTTTTATATCTGGTTATTGGTAAATGAAAATTTCGTATAAATCGTCTTCTGTTAATTTGTATTGCATCAGGTGATAATGATCGTGATGAACGAAATCGGCATTGATCTTAATTAAAAATCATACAAATAGTATTGGAAATTTATTGATTGAATTGGCATTTATCTGTTAGCACTTCAATATAACACGATTAAAAAAATTGCTATATATTTTATTTCTACAAAATTTATAAGGTATAGAGTTGATAGCTATTTCGGCTCACTCTGTCATCAGAACTATTTATAATTATAGTAACTACATACCTTATAAATTTTTTAGAACTAATATACATTTATTCTGACTGTCAAAAGTTTGTTAACCCACTCTTATAATGTTAAGTATCATTTTAATTTATTCAAGATGTTTAATGGCGATTAAAAAAACTTATGTCCTAAGATTAAACTAACTATTTTACATACGCTTTAAATTATCGAAAACCATTTCGGACCACCGCTGGTGATATTTAAATATTTATTGAATAATTTTGGTACAACTCTCGTACTATTATTTTCACAGAAAATATTTTTTATTATGCTCAATTTATGTATGTACAGCTTAAAATATAAATGTTTACAGTTTGCATATATTTTACGGTCACTTTTTTAGGCATACTGTATTCATCTTGGTTCCCAAACTGAGCCCGAGGATTCGTGATACACAGCTTGTTAAACGGTTATTTTTTGTAGAAAGGAAACTCGAATAATATTCTAAGCGAAATGAAAATAAACTTTAAATAAAGTTAATA
>JAHFWJ010000628.1:0-12040 GCA_028555115.1 Himalopsyche japonica
AAACTTTTGACTTTTGTACGTGCGTGAAAAGTACGAGTTGGCTATTCCTGACTTAAAATACCAAGTGTTGCATGTCAAACTGTGAAGAATTTTGCACAAAGAAAATGAACTTTATTTCGAGGCGTTCTGATTAATTTCAGGGAAGTTATGACATAAAAACATTTTCACTTTTGAACGTACGCGAAAAAAGGAGTTGGCTATCCCTGCATTAAAATACCAAGTGTTGCATGTCAAACTGTGAGGAATCATTCAACAAAGACAGAGACGTTTGATTCAGGGGGTTCTGATGTATTTCAAGGAAGTTATGACAGAAAATGTTTTGACTTTTGTATGTACGTTAAAAGTACGAGTTGGCTATCCCTACTTTAAAATACCAAGTGTTGCCTGTCAAACTATGAGGATTAACGCAAGAAAGAGAAATCGTTTTTTTCAAGGACGTTCTGATGGTTATCAAGGACGTTATGACAGAAAAACAGTTCATATATACGTACGCGAAAAAAGGAGTTGGCAATCCCTGCCTTCAAATACCAAGTGTTGCATGTCTAACTGTGAGGAATAATGCAACAAGGACAGAGACGTTTGTTTCAGGGCGTTATGATGTATTTCAAGGAAGCTGTGACGGAAAAACTTTTTGACTTTGTACGTGCACGTGAAAAGTACGAGTTAGCTATTCCTGACTTAAAATACAAGTGTTGCATGTCAAACTGTACGGAATTATGCACCACAAAAGACAATGAACTTTATTTCGAGGCGTTCTGATTAATTTCAGGGGAAGTTATGACATAAAACATTTTCACTTTTGAACGTACGCGAAAAAACGAGTTGGCTATCCCTGCATTAAAATACAAAGTGTTGCATGTCAAACTGTGAGGAATCATTCAACAAAGACAGAGACGTTTGATTCAGGGCGTTCTGATGTATTTCAAGGAAGTTATGACAGAAAATGTTTGACTTTTGTATGTACGTTAAAAGTACGAGTTGGCTATCCCTGCTTTAAAATACCAAGTGTTGCCTGTCAAGCTATGAGGATTAACGCAAGAAAGAGAAATCGTTTTGTTCAAGGACGTTCTGATGGTTATCAAGGACGTTATGACAGAAAAACAGTTCATATATACGTACGCGAAAAAAACGAGTTGGCAATCCCTGCCTTCAAATACCAAGTGTTGCATGTCCAACTGTGAGGAATAATGCAACAAGGACAGAGACGTTTGTTTCAGGGCGTTCTGATGTATTTCAAGGAAGTTGTGACAGGAAAACTTTTTGACTTTTGTACGTGCGTGAAAAGTACGAGTTGGCTATTCTTGACTTAAAATACCAAGTGTTGTATGTCAAACTGTGAGGAATTATGCAACAAAGATAATGAACTTAATTTAAGACGTTCTGATTAATTTCACGGAAGTTATGACAGAAAAACATTTTCACTTTTGAACGTACGCGAAAAAAAAGAGTTGGCTATCCCTGCATAAAAATACCAAGTGTTGCATGTCAAACTGTGAGGAATCGTTCAACAAAGACAGAGACGTTTGATTCAGGGCGTTCAGATGTATTTCAAGGAAGTTATGACAGAAAATGTTTTGACTTTTGTATGTACGTTAAAAGTACGAGTTGGCTATCCCTGTCTTAAAATACCAAGTGTTGCCTGTCAAACTATGAGGATTAACGCAAGAAAGAGAAAATCGTTGTGTTCAAGGACGTTCTGATGGTTATCAAGGACATTATGACAGAAAAACAGTTCTTATATACGTACGCGAAAAAACGAGTTGGCAATCCCTGCCTTCAAATACCAAGTGTTGCATGTCCAACTGTGAGGAATAATGCAACAAGGACAGAGACGTTTGTTTCAGGGCGTTATGATGTATTTCAAGGAAGTTGTGACGGAAAAACTTTTTTGACTTTTGTACGTGCGTGAAAAGTACGAGTTGGCTATTCCTGACTTAAAATACCAAGTGTTGCATGTCAAACTGTGAGGAATTATGCCACAAAAGAAATGAACTTTATTTCGAGGCGTTCTGATTAATTTCAGGGAAGTTATGACATAAAAACATTTTCACTTTTGAATGTACGCGAAAAAAAAGAGTTGGCTATCCCTGCATTAAAATACCGAGTGTTGCATGTCAAACTGTGAGGAATCATTCAACAAAGACAGAGACGTTTGATTCAGGGCGTTCTGATGTATTTCAAGGAAGTTATGACAGAAAATGTTTTGACTTTTGTATGTACGTTAAAAGTACGAGTTGGCTATCCCTGCTTTAAAATACCAAGTGTTGCCTGTCAAACTATGGGGATTAACGCAAGAAAGAGAAATCGTTTTGTTCAAGGACGTTCTGATGGTTATCAAGGACGTTATGACAGAAAAACAGTTCATATATACGTACGCGAAAAAACGAGTTGGCAATCCCTGCCTTCAATACCAAGTGTTGCATGTCCAACTGTGAGGAATAATGCAACAAGGACAGAGACGTTTGTTTCAGGGCGTTATGATGTATTTCAAGGAAGTTGTGACGGAAAAACTTTTTGACTTTTGTACGTGCGTGAAAGTACGAGTTGGCTATTCCTGACTTAAAATACCAAGTGTTGCATGTCAAACTGTGAGGAATTATGCCACAAAGAAAATGAACTTTATTTCGAGGCGTTCTGATTAATTTCAGGGAAGTTATGACACAAAAACATTTTCACTTTTGAACGTACGCGAAAAAAAAGAGTTGGCTATCCCTGCAATAAAATACCAAGTGTTGCATGTCAAACTGTGAGGAATCATTCAACAAAGACAGAGACGTTTGATTCAGGGCGTTCTGATGTATTTCAAGAAAGTGATGACAGAAAATGTTTTGACTTTTGTATGTACGTTAAAAGTACGAGTTGGCTATCCCTGTCTTAAAATACCAAGTGTTGCCTGTCAAACTATGAGGATTAACGCAAGAAAGAGAAAATCGTTATGTTCAAGGACGTTCTGATGGTTATCAAGGACGTTATGACAGAAAAACAGTTCATATATACGTACGCGAAAAAACGAGTTGGCAATCCCTGCCTTCAAATTCCAAGTGTTGCATGTCCAACTGTGAGAAATAATGCAACAAGGACAGAGACGTTTGTTTCAGGGCGTTATGATGTATTTCAAGGAAGCTGTGACGGAAAAACTTTTTGACTTTTGTACGTGCGTGAAAAGTACGAGTTGGCTATTCCTGACTTAAAATACCAAGTGTTGCATGTCAAACTGTGCGGAATTATGCCACAAAGACAATGAACTTTATTTCGAGGCGTTCTGATTAATTTCAGGGAAGTTATGACATAAAAACATTTTCACTTGAACGTACGCGAAAAAAAAGAGTTGGCTATCCCTGCATTAAAATACCAAGTGTTGCATGTCAAACTGTGAGGAATCATTCAACAAAGACAGAGACGTTTGATTCAGGGCGTTCTGATGTATTTCAAGGAAGTTATGACAGAAATGTTTTGACTTTTGTATGTACGTTAAAAGTACGAGTTGGCTATCCCTGCTTAAAAATACCAAGTGTTGCCTGTCAAACTATGAGGATTAACGCAAGAAAGAGAAATCGTTTTGTTCAAGGACGTTCTGATGGTTATCAAGGATGTTATGACAGAAAAACAGTTCATATATACGTACGCGAAAAAACGAGTTGGCAATCCCTGCCTTTAAATACCAAGTGTTGCATGTCCAACTGTGAGGAGTAATGCAACAAGGACAGAGACGTTTGCTTCAGGGCGTTATGATGTATTTCAAGGAAGTTGTGACGGAAAAACTTGTTGACTTTTGTACGTGCGTGAAAAGTACGAGTTGGCTATTCCTATTCCTGACTTAAAATACCAAGTGTTGCATATCAAACTGTGAGGAATTATGCCACAAAGAAAATGAACTTTATTTCGAGGCGTTCTGATTAATTTCAGGGAAGTTATGACATAAAAACATTTTCACTTTTGAACGTACGCGAAAAAAAAGAGTTGGCTATCCCTGCATTAAAATACCAAGTGTTGCATGTCAAACTGTGAGGAATCATTCAACAAAGACAGAGACGTTTGATTCACGGCGTTCTGATGTATTTCAAGGAAGTTATGACAGAAAATGTTTTGACTTTTGTATGTACGTTAAAAGTACGAGTTGGCTATCCCTGCTTTAAAATACCAAGTGTTGCCTGTCAAACTATGAGGATTAACGCAAGAAAGAGAAATCGTTCGTTGTTCAAGGACGTTCTGATGGTTATCAAGGACGTTATGACAGAAAAACAGTTCATATATACGTACGCGAAAAAACGAGTTGGCAATCCCTGCCTTCAAATACCAAGTGTTGCATGTCCAACTGTGAGGAATAATGCAACAAGGACAGAGACGTTTGTTTCAGGGCGTTATGATGTATTTCAAGGAAGTTGTGACGGAAAAACTTTTTGACTTTTGTACGTGCGTGAAAAGTACGAGTTGGCTATTCCTGACTTAAAATACCAAGTGTTGCATGTCAAACTGTGAGGAATTATGCCACAAAGAAAATGAACTTTATTTCGAGGCGTTCTGATTAATTTCAGGGAAGTTATGACATAAAAACATTTTCACTTTTGAACGTACGCGAAAAAAAAGAGTTGGCTATCCCTGCATTAAAATACCAAGTGTTGCATGTCAAACTGTGAGGAATCATTCAACAAAGACAGAGACGTTTGATTCAGGGCGTTCTGATGTATTTCAAGGAAGTTATGACAGAAAATGTTTTGACTTTTGTATGTACGTTAAAAGTACGAGTTGGCTATCCCTGCTTTAAAATACCAAGTGTTGCCTGTCAAACTATGAGGATTAACGCAAGAAAGAGAAATCGTTTTGTTCAAGGACGTTCTGATGGTTATCAAGGACGTTATGACAGAAAAACAGTTCATATATACGTACGCGAAAAAACGAGTTGGCAATCCCTGCCTTCAAATACCAAGTGTTGCATGTCCAACTGTGAGGAATAATGCAACAAGGACAGAGACGTTTGTTTCAGGGCGTTATGATGTATTTCAAGGAAGTTGTGACGGAAAAACTTTTTGACTTTTGTACGTGCGTGAAAAGTACGAGTTGGCTATTCCTGACTTAAAATACCAAGTGTTGCATGTCAAACTGTGAGGAATTATGCCACAAAGAAAATGAACTTTATTTCGAGGCGTTCTGATTAATTTCAGGGAAGTTATGACATAAAAACATTTTCACTTTTGAACGTACGCGAAAAAAAAGAGTTGGCTATCCCTGCATTAAAATACCAAGTGTTGCATGTCAAACTGTGAGGAATCATTCAACAAAGACAGAGACGTTTGATTCAGGGCGTTCTGATGTATTTCAAGGAAGTTATGACAGAAAATGTTTTGACTTTTGTATGTACGTTAAAAGTACGAGTTGGCTATCCCTGCTTTAAAATACCAAGTGTTGCCTGTCAAACTATGAGGATTAACGCAAGAAAGAGAAATCGTTTTGTTCAAGGACGTTCTGATGGTTATCAAGGACGTTATGACAGAAAAACAGTTCATATATACGTACGCGAAAAAACGAGTTGGCAATCCCTGCCTTCAAATACCAAGTGTTGCATGTCCAACTGTGAGGAATAATGCAACAAGGACAGAGACGTTTGTTTCAGGGCGTTATGATGTATTTCAAGGAAGTTGTGACGGAAAAACTTTTTGACTTTTGTACGTGCGTGAAAAGTACGAGTTGGCTATTCCTGACTTAAAATACCAAGTGTTGCATGTCAAACTGTGAGGAATTATGCCACAAAGAAATGAACTTTATTTCGAGGCGTTCTGATTAATTTCAGGGAAGTTATGACATAAAAACATTTTCACTTTTGAACGTACGCGAAAAAAAAGAGTTGGCTATCCCTGCATTAAAATACCAAGTCTTGCATGTCAAACTGTGAGGAATCGTTCAACAAAGACATAAGTTTGATTCAGGGCGTTCTGATGTATTTCAAGGAAGTTATGACAGAAAATGTTTTGACTTTGGTATGTACGTTAAAAGTACGAGTTGGCTATCCCTGCTTCAAAATACCAAGTGTTGCCTGTCAAACTATGAGGATTAACGCAAGAAAGAGAAATCGTTTTGTTCAAGGACGTTCTGATGGTTATCAAGGACGTTATGACAGAAAAACAGTTCATATATACGTACGCGAAAAAACGAGTTGGCAATCCCTGCCTTCAAATACCAAGTGTTGCATGTCCAACTGTGAGGAATAATGCAACAAGGACAGAGACGTTTGTTTCAGGGCGTTATGATGTATTTCAAGGAAGTTGTGACGGAAAAACTTTTTGACTTTTGTACGTGCGTGAAAAGTACGAGTTGGCTATTCCTGACTTAAAATACCAAGTGTTGCATGTCAAACTGTGAGGAATTATGCCACAAAGAAAATGAACTTTATTTCGAGGCGTTCTGATTAATTTCAGGGAAGTTATGACATAAAAACATTTTCACTTTTGAACGTAAGCGAAAAAAAAGACTTGGCTATCACTGCATTAAAATACCAAGTGTTGCATGTCAAACTGTGTGGAATCATTCAACAAAGACAGAGACGTTTGATTCAGGGCGTTCTGATGTATTTCAAGGAAGTCATGACAGAAAATGTTTTGACTTTTGAACGTACGCGAAAAAAAAGAGTTGGCTATCCCTGCATTAAAATACCAAGTGTTGCATGTCAAACTGTGAGGAATCATTCAACAAAGACAGAGACGTTTGATTCAGGGTGTTCTGATGTATTTCAAGGAAGTTATGACAGAAAATGTTTTGACTTTGGTATGTACGTTAAAAGTACGAGTTGGCTATCCCTGCTTCAAAATACCAAGTGTTGCCCTTCAAACTATGAGGATTAACGCAAGAAAGAGAAATCGTTTTGTTCAAGGACGTTCTGATGGTTATCAAGGACGTGATGACAGAAAAACAGTTCATATATACGTACGCGAAAAAACGATTTGGCAATCCCTGCCTTCAAATACCAAGTGTTGTATGTCCAACTGTGAGGAATAATGCAACAAGGACAGAGACGTTTGTTTCAGGGCGTTATGATGTATTTCAAGGAAGTTGTGACGGAAAAACTTTTTGACGGAAAAACTTTTTGACTTTTGTACGTGCGTGAAAAGTACGAGTTGGCTATTCCTGACTTAAAATACCAAGTGTTGCATGTCAAACTGTGAGGAATTATGCCACAAAGAAAATGAACTTTATTTCGAGGTTTTCTGATTAATTTCAGGGAAGTTATGACATAAAAACATTTTCACTTTTGAACGTACGCGAAAAAAAAGAGTTGGCTATCCCTGCATTAAAATACCAAGTGTTGCATGTCAAACTGTGAGGAATCATTCAACAAAGACAGAGACGTTTGATTCAGGGCGTTCTGATGTATTTCAAGGAAGTTATGACAGAAAATGTTTTGACTTTTGTATGTACGTTAAAAGTACGAGTTGGCTATCCCTGCTTTAAAATACCAAGTGTTGCCTGTCAAACTATGAGGATTAACGCAAGAAAGAGAAATCGTTTTGTTCAAGGACGTTCTGATGGTTATCAAGGACGTTATGACAGAAAAACAGTTCATATATACGTACGCGAAAAAACGAGTTGGCAATCCCTGCCTTCAAATACCAAGTGTTGCATGTCCAACTGTGAGGAATAATGCAACAAGGACAGAGACGTTTGTTTCAGGGCGTTATGATGTATTTCAAGGAAGTTGTGACGGAAAAACTTTTTGACTTTTGTACGTGCGTGAAAAGTACGAGTTGGCTATTCCTGACTTAAAATACCAAGTGTTGCATGTCAAACTGTGAGGAATTATGCCACAAAGAAAATGAACTTTATTTCGAGGCGTTCTGATTAATTTCAGGGAAGTTATGACATAAAAACATTTCACTTTTGAACGTACGCGAAAAAAAAGAGTTGGCTATCCCTGCATTAAAATACCAAGTGTTGCATGTCAAACTGTGAGGAATC
Source organism: Himalopsyche japonica (assembly GCA_028555115.1). Lineage (NCBI taxonomy): Eukaryota > Metazoa > Arthropoda > Insecta > Trichoptera > Rhyacophilidae > Himalopsyche > Himalopsyche japonica. Next base: position 7,948 of record JAHFWJ010000628.1, read on the forward strand.
ATTCAACAAAGACAGAGACGTTTGATTCAGGGCGTTCTGATGTATTTCAAGGAAGTTATGACAGAAAATGTTTTGACTTTTGTATGTACGTTAAAAGTACGAGTTGGCTATCCCTGCTTTAAAATACCAAGTGTTGCCTGTCAAACTATGAGGATTAACGCAAGAAAGAGAAATCGTTTTGTTCAAGGACGTTCTGATGGTTATCAAGGACGTTATGACAGAAAAACAGTTCATATATACGTACGCGAAAAAAGAGTTGGCAATCCCTGCCTTCAAACACCAAGTGTTGCATGTCCAACTGTGAGGAATAATGCAACAAGGACAGAGACGTTTGTTTCAGGGCGTTATGATGTATTTCAAGGAAGTTGTGACGGAAAAACTTTTTGACTTTTGTACGTGCGTGAAAAGTACGAGTTGGCTATTCCTGACTTAAAATACCAAGTGTTGCATGTCAAACTGTGAGGAATTATGCCACAAAGAAAATGAACTTTATTTCGAGGCGTTCTGATTAATTTCAGGGAAGTTATGACATAAAAACATTTTCACTTTTGAACGTACGCGAAAAAAAAGAGTTGGCTATCCCTGCATTAAAATACCAAGTGTTGCATGTCAAACTGTGAGGAATCATTCAACAAAGACAGAGACGTTTGATTCATGGCGTTCTGATGTATTTCAAGGAAGTTATGACAGAAAATGTTTTGACTTTTGTATGTACGTTAAAAGTACGAGTTGGCTATCCCTGCTTTAAAATACCAAGTGTTGCCTGTCAAACTATGAGGATTAACGCAAGAAAGAGAAATCGTTTTGTTCAAGGACGTTCTGATGGTTATCAAGGACGTTATGACAGAAAAACAGTTCATATATACGTACGCGAAAAAACGAGTTGGCAATCCTGCCTTCAAACAAGTGTTGCATGTCCAACTGTGAGGAATAATGCAACAAGGACAGAGACGTTTGTTTCAGGGCGTTATGATGTATTTCAAGGAAGTTGTGACGGAAAAACTTTTTGACTTTTGTACGTGCGTGAAAAGTACGAGTTGGCTATTCCTGACTTAAAATACCAAGTGTTGCATGTCAAACTGTGAGGAATTATGCCACAAAGAAAATGAACTTTATTTCGAGGCGTTCTGATTAAGTTCAGGGAGTTATGACATAAAAACATTTTCACTTTTGAACGTACGCGAAAAAAAAAGTTGGCTATCCCTGCATTAAAATACCAAGTGTTGCATGTCAAACTGTGAGGAATCGTTCAACAAAGACAGAGACGTTTGATTCAGGGCGTTCTGATGTATTTCAAGGAAGTTATGACAGAAAATGTTTTGACTTTTGTATGTACGTTAAAAGTACGAGTTGGCTATCCCTGCTTTAAAATACCAAGTGTTGCCTGTCAAACTATGAGGATTAACGCAAGAAAGAGAAATCGTTTTGTTCAAGGACGTTCTGATGGTTATCAAGGACGTTATGACAGAAAAACAGTTCATATATACGTACGCGAAAAAACGAGTTGGCAATCCCTGCCTTCAAATACCAAGTGTTGCATGTCCAACTGTGAGGAATAATGCAACAAGGACAGAGACGTTTGTTTCAGGGCGTTATGATGTATTTCAAGGAAGTTGTGACGGAAAAACTTTTTGACTTTTGTACGTGCGTGAAAAGTACGAGTTGGCTATTCCTGACTTAAAATACCAAGTGTTGCATGTCAAACTGTGAGGAATTATGCCACAAAGAAAATGAACTTTATTTCGAGGCGTTCTGATTAATTTCAGGGAAGTTATGACATAAAAACATTTTCACTTTTGAACGTACGCGAAAAAAAAGAGTTGGCTATCCCTGCATTAAAATACCAAGTGTTGCATGTCAAACTGTAAGGAATCATTCAACAAAGACAGAGACGTTTGATTCAGGGCGTTCTGATGTATTTCAAGGAAGTTATGACAGAAAATGTTTTGACTTTTGTATGTACGTTAAAGTACGAGTTGGCTATCCCTGCTTTAAAATACCAAGTGTTGCCTGTCAAACTATGAGGATTAACGCAAGAAAGAGAAATCGTTTTGTTCAAGGACGTTCTGATGGTTATCAAGGACGTTATGACGAAAAAACAGTTCATATATACGTACGCGAAAAAACGAGTTGGCAATCCCTGCCTTCAAATACCAAGTGTTGCATGTCCAACTGTGAGGAATAATGCAACAAGGACAGAGACGTTTGTTTCAGGGCGTTATGATGTATTTCAAGGAAGTTGTGACAGAAAAACTTTTTGACTTTTGTAAGTGCGTGAAAAGTACGAGTTGGCTATTCCTGACTTAAAATACCAAGTGTTGCATATCAAACTGTGAGGAATTATGCCACAAAGAAAATGAACTTTATTTCGAGGCGTTCTGATTAATTTCAGGGAAGTTATGACATAAAAACATTTTCACTTTTGAACGTACGCGAAAAAAAAGAGTTGGCTATCCCTGCATTAAAATACCAAGTGTTGCATGTCAAACTGTGAGGAATCATTCAACAAAGACAGAGACGTTTGATTCAGGGCGTTCTGATGTATTTCAAGGAAGTTATGACAGAAAATGTTTTGACTTTTGTATGTACGTTAAAAGTACGAGTTGGCTATCCCTGCTTTAAAATACCAAGTGTTGCCTGTCAAACTATGAGGATTAACGCTAAAAAGAGAAATCGTTTTGTTCAAGGACGTTCTGATGGTTATCAAGGACGTTATGACAGAAAAACAGTTCATATATACGTACGCGAAAAAACGAGTTGGCAATCCCTGCCTTCAAATACCAAGTGTTGCATGTCCAACTGTGAGGAATAATGCAACAAGGACAGAGACGTTGTTTTCAGGGCGTTATGATGTATTTCAAGGAAGTTGTGACGGAAAAACTTTTTGACTTTTGTACGTGCGTGAAAAGTACGAGTTGGCTATTCCTGACTTAAAATACCAAGTGTTGCATGTCAAACTGTGAGGAATTATGCCACAAAGAAAATGAGCTTTATTTCGAGGCGTTCTGATTAATTTCAGGGAAGTTATGACATAAAAACATTTTCACTTTTGAACGTACGCGAAAAAAAAAGAGTTGGCTATCCTTGCATTAAAATACCAAGTGTTGCATGTCAAACTGTGAGGAATCATTCAACAAAGACAGAGACGTTTGATTCAGGGCGTTCTGATGTATTTCCAGGAAGTTATGACAGAAAATGTTTTGACTTTTGTATGTACGTTAAAAGTACGAGTTGGCTATCCCTGCTTTAAAATACCAAGTGTTGCCTGTCAAACTATGAGGATTAACGCAAGAAAGAGAAATCATTTTGTTCAAGGACGTTCTGATGGTTATCAAGGACGTTATGACAGAAAAACAGTTCATATATACGTACGTGAAAAAACGAGTTGGCAATCCCCGCCTTCAAATACCAAGTGTTGCATGTCCAACTGTGAGGAATAATGCAACAAGGACAGAGACGTTTGTTTCGGGGCGTTATGATGTATTTCAAGGAAGTTGTGACGGAAAAACTTTTTGACTTTTGTACGTGCGTGAAAAGTACGAGTTGGCTATTCCTGACTTAAAATACCAAGTGTTGCATGTCAAACTGTGTAGAATTATGCCACAAAGAAAATGAACTTTATTTCGAGGCGTTCTGATTAATTTCCGGGAAGTTATGACATAAAAACATTTTCACTTTTGAACGTACGCGAAAAAAAAGAGTTGGCTATCCCTGCATTAAAATACCAAGTGTTGCATGTCAAACTGTGAGGAATCATTCAACAAAGACAGAGACGTTTGATTCAGGATGTTCTGATGTATTTCAAGGAAGTTATGACAGAAAATGTTTTGACTTTTGTATGTACGTTAAAAGTACGAGTTGGCTATCCCTGCTTTAAAATACCAAGTGTTGCCTGTCATTCATGAGGATTAACGCAAGAAAGAGAAATCGTTTTGTTCAAGGACGTTCTGATGGTTATCAAGGACGTTATGACAAAAAAACAGTTCATATATACGTACGCGAAAAAACGAGTTGGCTATTCCTGACTTAAAATACCAAGTGTTGCATGTCAAACTGTGAGGAATGATACAACAAAGACAGAGTCGTTTGTTTC